>CALSBZ010044982.1:163141-179984 GCA_943591055.1 Gobionotothen gibberifrons | reverse complement strand
CCCCCTTTCTCCCAATAACACGTATGCACAAACAGCCAGGCCCGGGTTGAGATGCTGCGAGCCATGAGCCGTTGACCTCTCAGTGCCATTCACCGTGAACTGCTGAATAATACATAGACGGTATGTGAAGTACAAAGCGGAGCATCTCTGCCTGGCAGGGCGACTCCGATGAATCACACATGCGTGACAGTTTGTTGCATCTTTAGAAGTCAAACTCCTCACACTGTCTGTTTGCATTGCTCACGTCTTCTCTACAGAAACACCTGAATAACGACTGAATTTGCAAACAGCTGCAAATGTCAAGAGTTGTTTTTTGCCCCTGAAAAATAAAGAACGCCCAATCCTGTCCACTACGCTCCTGCTACTGCCTAAACATAAAGGGGGTTTATAACTAACGCTCCACAAAGACTGGGCTCAGACTGTACCTTGGCACATCAAATACAAAATATTTCTGTTAGTGGTCTCAATCAATCCAAAAATTACAATCACAAGTTTAAAAATACTAGTATTGACTTGTGTGTTGGTGGGAGATAAAACACATAGCCTGTGTGGTGTTGTGATGAAGAAATGCATGACAAACTGGTAAGAGAATTCAGAGGCTTTTTGAAATGTCGCTGAAGAATGGACAAGCCGCTGTGATTCCTCTCTGTGTGCTGCACATGTGCCTGTGAGGGAGTGTAGTTCACTCCTCTGTCATAATGTTCCTACAGTGGTGAGTGTGTCTTCTGCCTTTCTTAAGGAAATGAAGGGATCCAGATTAATCATAAGTGTTTCCCGTTAACTTTGACAGCCCTCACTATTTTCTCTGAATGTAGCACTTGGACAAAGATCAGATTATTTGAAGAATGTGATGTGATGATGATTCAGTCACTGTTTGGGTTCTACACACGTGGTTAACCTGTTAAGCCCGAGAGACCCCGGTACCGGGGCCCTCCCGCAACATATTGCAGGAAACATTGTCTGAGGGCATGTTCATTTAATAAACTATGAATGTTTTATATCCATGTAACGGGAAGAAACTCATCTAACTGATCATTTAAAAAAATAATTCAAAGAAAAACCCACAATGCTAACGCTGAGCCTCTGAATTAGCAACGAGCGAAAAATGCTAACAGATGACTGCACCGAAATCCACTCACAAAACCTTATTATTTATCTTTTTCTGCACATCCAACACATCGTTTCACATCGTGAGATGACACAGAATCGATGGGTACATACATTATCACTCAATGATACGAACTCGCGACTTTATAAACAAAAACAGACATCAAAACATGTGGTGCTAGGTAGCTAAAAACGCTAACATGGCTCACCTGTGTCATAGTCTGGTCAAAAGTGGTCTTCAATAGCATTAAAACGATAAAAACGCTGCTGAAGTTAATCCATAGGTTAATCCAATGTGTCTGTGTTCCTTTGAAATGATTTCTGATAATCCATAAGCAATAAACCTGCTTTTCCGTTTCCAGATGTCAGAGCTAGAGATATTTTCACTCTGATGCAAAACTGCGTGCGCGAAGCCCCCACCTTTTTGTTTTACCATGTGTGTGAGTGGGGAGATTCCCCTTCGATTCTATTGGCTCTAACGGTCAGAAACCCCCATTTCCACCCAAATCACCTCAGAGGTGGAGTTTCTTTTGCTAAACCTCTCTAAACATATCACTTGTTTTGCATCAATCTTGATACAGGGTACTTATTATATGTTGTACTTTGGATTCCTAAAGCGTTTAGTCTACCTTACCATCATCCAAGGGTAGTTTTCACTGTAAGTAAAAAGAGAATTTTTGGACGGACACTATCATTTACAGTTTTTTACTATGTTCAATCTGAATTTTCTTTAAAATAAAAAACATCTATATTGATTCTGACTCTTCTACATCCAACTCACAGGTTTATCATTACTTTGAGAAAAAAGATTATTAATTTAACCTTTTTAGAAGGGAAGATATGGTCATTTGTTCTGGGAATGTCATTTTCGAGCCTGAGACCTGAAAAACAGGCTCAGGGCTAAACTGGTTAATGCACCAATTTTTGCTGTGGATGAAAGCTTCAGATAAATCAATATTATGTCGTCTAAAAGCCTTTGAAACATGCTGAGTTGATTCAAACCTGACAAACCACCACAACAGAACAATTGACTTGGTTTGAACAGGAAATTAGCATTAGTTAAAAAATTCAAACAAACGTAAAAACAATTCATATTTTGGAATGCTTTTTCAGAGTTTTAATTATGCCTGCTTTTGTATTACTTGTGTAATCTTTTCCTAGGGGGGAGCAACTCCTCATTAGCTGTCATTTCAACACAGATTCCTTTTCTCTATATTCCATCAGACAACCTAAGGAAACCTCACACTGCGTTGGTTTCCCAGCGTGTGATTTCCACTGGCAGGAAGCAGGCTCTCCTAAATCTACAACTCCTTCCCCTTGTCAGTTGAGTTGAGTGTGTGTGTTTTATGCAAACTGTCACAGTTCTGCTTTCTTTCTCACCTATTTTCTGCATTTACATTCCTGAGTCACCTGGTAGCCACACCTTGTCTCTCTCTCTCACTCTGTTACACCCATCAGCTCCATTTAGTATTTAGGCCCACTTCACTTTCACCTCAGTGCCAGATCGTACTTTGCACTATGCCAGTCTTTCCCGCATTTACCTCCAGATTGCTCTCCCGGTTTCGACCCTGCCTGTCCCTGACCATCCTGCCTGGTCTGTTTCCTGACCCTGCCTGTACTCGGATTATTCTGCCTCGCCCGCTCCCTGACCTGTTCTGTACCTGCGACTCCCGTCTTGCCATCTCCTGGACCCCTCGCCTGTCCCCGACCAGCCCTTTGCCTACTATCTGCCGTTTTGTCTCCTACCAGCCTATTGCCTATAATAAAGCTGGTTACCGACTATCCCTGGTTTCCCGTGTGTTGCACTTTGGTTCTCAGCTCGTTTGTGACACAAACAATACATTATAGATATCTTGAAGTGCAAAGCCATGTAATGCTTTGTAAATTAGAGGCGTGAATTTATAATTCATACATGCATTTAGAGCTCTGGCTGTATTCAAGCAAGCTGGTTCACCGTGGAAACATTATTTTAAATTGTTGGTTTGAAAGAAAGTTTGGGGCTCTCTGCTGGAACTGCTACCTCCGCGACCCGACCACGGATAAGCGGGAGAAGATGGATGGATGGATGGATGGATGGTTTGCACTAACGGCTGAAAAACACATTTTATCCTGGAAAACATTTGAACAGACAGGTAAGACATTAGCATTGTGCGTATTGGTAGTTGAGTTGCATGACCCAAGCTTTCCTCTTCTCCACGTCTCAGGAGATAAGACCTCAAGAGCCCCCCCGGAATACCTGCTGGAATTAGCATAGCAAAGGGAGTCAGCATATGTCTAATTTCCTCTAGGGCTCTTCAGCATCACTTCCACTGATGCGACGCTGCAAGGTTCATCAGAGCTATCACTCCTCTACTCTTCCATTGTTCTTAAACCCCCCCCCCCCCTTCATCCCGCTTTTTTTGCAATCCCCCCCTTCCCGCCCCCCCCCCCCCCCTGACCCATGTTCCCCCCCCCCCTCTCCACCATGGCCTCTCCACAGTCTTTCTTCTACCTCCTCATTTCAGTTATATCATGACATCAGAAAAGAAGATTAAAAACAACCATGGACATAATTGATAAATACATTATAACAGTTTTATGTTAATTGGTAAATTACCATTTTACAGAAACACAACATGAGGAGGCTTGAACTTAGTCAGCTGGTTCAACCTGTGTTGTGGGTAGTCATATGGGATATAGCAAATTGTAGAAATCCATCACTGCTAGTCTTGAAAGCACCCACAGCATTTTGTGGGTTGTTATATGGAACTGTAAGGGAATACAGTTACCTTTCATTGCATCCTGATTGTGTAATCTATTACATGCAATCCAGTTCTACCCAATGCTGAATATTCATGTCAGTCCACAAAAGCACCTTCTCTGTATTAGGGGGGCAGTTTCAGGGGGCTCAGTGATGAATTGAACAGCTTTGTGTTCATGGTTATTTGAGAGGATAATTTGACAAAGACTGTCACAACAGCTTGTCAGACACTGCTATCATTATTTTTAACAGGATAGTGGGAGGACGTTTCCATGAACAATATGAGCCGTTCACTTACATTGAATACACTATCATTACATTTAATGTCCCACCATTCATTCCAAAGATTCTTGGGTTTCTTTGGGATTTTACATTTGCAGATATTTACATTGTTCACAAAGAGTTGCCAAGGACCAATCCAATTCAATATAAACATTCTAAAGTTACGTTTAAAATATCTCCCATGTGTTGTTTGAGTGGTGTTGCTAAAGGCCCTGTTGTTGTCCTCAAGCAATGTCATACTTGAATTTGGATGTCAAGGGTTTGTGAAACCTGTCCCTGTAATTACATTCTCCAAGGTGCCTACAAAGAACCAAAATAACCATTAAGTGCACTTTAACGCTGGAAAACACGTACAGAGATCTGGGCTTCCACGGCGGGGGGGTTGCAGCGGGCCCCATGGTTGTTGAAGGGCTCTTCAATCCTTGTGTCTATGTCGGCCCCCTTGATGCCCCTCTTCAGGAACCCCTGGATGAACAGTAGGCCTGCGTGTTAACTCATCTAAAAGTCATGCCTTCAGCTTCAAGATGACCTCTGATCATTTACAGCTTTTATATTATGTTGGAATGCATCAGCTGCGACATGAAGACGATACTTCTGGGGGTCTCATTTTGGCCACAGATATCCAGGCCAAGACTTATCTTTCTGTGTACTGCTCATTATTAACAGTCAGATTGGAAACTTATCTGGAAGGAACGGGTCTGGAGGCACGTGGCGCAGTGGATAGAGCCTTGGTGTTGGGATCAGGGTTCAAACCCCACTGCAGTCAGCATGTCGTTGTGTCCCTGGGACACTTCACCCCAAATTGCTCCTGTGGGGATTGCCCACAGTATTGAGTATGTAAGTAGCTTTGGATAAAAGCGTTTAACAAGTAACATGTCATGTAATGTAATGTCTACAAAGGAGTATGTGCCCACGGCACAAGGTGATCAAAGAGGGAAGGCAGTCAGTGATATCATCACATCAATCTGGTTTTTTCTTCACGAATAATAGCTTGAGGTAGAATTGTGACAAATACAAATGCAGCTCATAATAATGATAATAATTTGAAATAGCATTTCCACGTTTATGATGTGCTCACAGCAGCCACAGGATGCAGTCCCTTGAAGGCACATCTTTCAGAGCGTTATGGCTCACTGCAGCCTCTCAGCTCTGATGATTGGAGCTCCACAAGAAGAAAACTCATTTAGTCTGTGACAATATTGTTTGTTTAACATCGTGTTGACAATCCTGTGTGGAGGTCCCCCTGCTTCCTTCTGTCCTTCACCTGGTAGAGCCGCCCACATACCGGGGTTCAGTCCCTGTGTGCATGGTACAATGAGGGGAAACAGCAGTTCAGTCTGTAGGGACTTTGGAACTGAAGGTTTATGTCCTGACCAAAAATATAGAGTGTGGACCGGTAGCCTAAGAGGTGCCTGTTCACCTCCTGCTCACTGGCAGGGTGTCATGTCAAGGCACCGGACGCCCAACTTCTCCCGGGTGCCGAAACAATGACAGCCCCTTCATCTGAAACCTCACGTAAGAAATAAAAATGCATGTGGTGCTGCAAGTGTGTGTTCAGACCTAATGTGTATAGTTCCTGTGCATGTGTGTATTTGTACTGTGTATAGATGTACTAACTGAGCGGCAAACTGAATTCCCCATTGGGGAATAATTGTAGTGTCTTATTATTATTATTTCTGCAACACCTGTTTATGGATTATGGCTTTCTCAGAGTCTCCTTCTTGAGCGAAATATGTGTACTCATCATAGGAATTTGACTATATGAGAAATAAACAAAACAGGGTGAACAAAGCCAATAAAGATAAGCAAAGTTACCAACTATTATGTTTTCCTACTTTCCCTTTAATGGAGCACATCTCTCCATGTCAGCAGAATCCTTCTCTGTCTTAAGAATAAGCTTAAAGACCTGAGAGAAATCATTTCTCAATATAAGTATCTCCTCCGTCATCTTTTCCCTGTATCTCTGTTTCTCTCTAAGTGTCATTTGCTATGCAGTTTTGTGTTTCTTGATGCACCTGCAGTAATTGTGTTAAATGGAACCTAACTGATTGTTACAGGGCTTACTCTCAAAGGATACTCCTTGACATACCTTTTTCATACGTCATGATGCCCCATTGAAGGAATTAATTGTGTATTAATTGTAAATAAATTAAATGTAATAAATTAATGTACATGCAATGTATGTCTGCAGAAAATAAATCTGTCTGAGCGCTAGCTACCAACCCCACACACAGCTAGAGCCTCTCAATGTAACCCAAACGCTCGATAGACCCTTTAGAAGGACTCTACCTGAAGCTACTTTGTTTATGATCATAGTACTGACATATCTTTTTAAATATTGATCTAATACTTTAAACTGATGGAAAGAAAAAGCAGTATTATAAAACTATTATCTAACTATTAATACTTTCATTTATTTGTGTACTTGAACTGAATGCAACATGAATGTTAGTGGCAGTGCATTAAGCTATCTCACTAACGTTTAAATAGGTAAAATAAAGCACTCAGGCAGATGGGAGGCTTAATCTGCTCCTCTGTGTGTTCCCCCTGCTGTTTGTGGGGTGCAGATCAAATGTACAAAGGATTATTTGCTGGAGACTGCAGTAAAATATCTGATACCATCTGACTTTTAGCCCAAAGTCAATTTGTCTCAGGCATCAGAGAAAAGCTCAGAGGGATGCAATTAAAACTTGTATGGAGGCTGTCGCAGCATGTAATGGTACCGGCTGAAATGAGATCCACTGGGCTGACTCCATCAGTGCAGAGGCACAGCTCTGCTGCCCTGTTTACTGTAATGCTACACATCACCACTGTTTACGGCAACCTTCAACGTGACCTTACCAGAGCCTTTACAGTGGACGAGAAGAACTACATGTTATCAGAGGCTCTCTTTGATTACATTTTGATCAAAAGGAGTAGAGTAAAACATCTGTATGATAAGTTTATATCATTTGAATAAGTGGTAGTTTATGAAATATTGTCCAATCTATCAGTTTCAGATCTATAGGTGGTATGTTGAATCCAGGATACCTTCTCACAACACCTCTTAAATGATTGGCAACTCGATTTATTTTCGTGTAAGTCGATTTTGAACAAAAGAAGAGAACAATTGCCAAGTTGTAGAGCAACATTACAATTCAAACATATTGTTTGAGTTCCAATAGTTTGGGAATTTGTCCTACATTTCGAACAGCCGCTACATTTAAGATAAAGTGACAGCCTGATTATATTGCTCTTAATAATAGCTGAGTCGTTAATAACATACTATTATCAAAGACTAGATTGGTTCAATTATAATAATGACATAGAGAACTTCATTAATCTGTCATTGACAATTAATTCAAGTTGTTACACATATTAAGTTAAATATATATAACCTCTCCTTAAATGAAATGAATAAGTACAAAATACTGTCAATGAATGGAAACAGTATATCAAATCAGTGTCACAGATATGATTACATATCTGTATATTACTTTTGACACTTGAATCAAATCCTATTCTATTTGTTCCTTTTGCAAGCCTCTTTTGATTTCATGGTGCATTTATTTCAGAATGACCTTCGCCTACAATTCATCTCTACAAGTGGGATCAATAACTTTAATTAAGCTGTAACCTGCAAATTGTTTATTACTTTAGAGCAGGGGTGCCCAACCTTTTTTGACCCGAGAGCTAAACAAAATTAATAGAATCAAACCCTTTTTTTGTTGCATTTTAGTATATATAGTATAAAAAGAAAAAGAAATGCCTTTAAAATAGGATGCAAGCAACACTAGTTTCTTAACCTGAATTGATAATAGACTATAATCAATTTAAACAGAACAGATCTTAATGTTTGCATTCTTATACCATTTTGTACAATAATTATAATGATTAAGTTCAAACAAACTAAAACGTACAGCTGATTAATAACGGTATCTAACTTGAGTTTTTATTATATCAAAAAAGCGCGTCGGCAGCCTCCAGGAATGCTTCTTTCACAACTTCGCCGTCTTTGAAAGACTTCATGTGTTTCGCAAGAACGTGACTGACACGATAAGATGCTATGGTAGCAGCCTTGCTCTTGTTGTTGGGCCTGGTGAAAATGGACTGCTGTGCATTTAGCTGTCCTTTCAGGTCCCTCACCTTTTGGGAGCGTAGGGCAGAATTAGGAGGGAATTCCGCCTCGTAGCGTTTGTGCACTGTTTTGAAATGCCGCTCTAAATGACCCTTCTTCGATAAAGCCACGCTCGCATTGTAGATGAGACAGATGGACTTTGAATTGGAATAGATACGAAAATAATCATCCTCCCACTCGGAGTGAAAATTATATATTTTGGGCTTTTTTGCTTCTGCCATAACTGCGGTCTTGTGTGTACTGTCACTCCTGTTGCCACGGACAACGTCAGCGAACTAGTGCCCACTGCCCACCAGCCACGCCCCGACACATGGGGTCACGCCAATCACAGCGTTGATGCGTTCAAGTGCATTATTCTGGCACAGAAAGATTATGTTATAGGACATTAACGATAAAACAGAATATTGTTGTTGTATTTTTAGACACATCTCGCGATCGACTGGGAACCTCCCTGCGATCGACCGGTCGAACGATCGACTGGTTGGGCACCCCTGCTTTAGACTGTAAAAGATGTGTTCGGTTGACTTCTCCATTTATGGAGAGACTTACACTGAACAAAAATATAAATGCAACACTTTTGTTTTTGCTCCCATTTTTCACGAGATGAACTATAGGTTACTTACGTTACCCCAGTTCTCAGAGTAACATGAAATGAGATGTCTCACTATGGGATGCGCCTCAACGCGTATGCAAACAGAAGCATCAATCTCATTACGCCAATCCTGATTGGCTGATGATCTTGACGTCTACGTCAGGGAATCCACCCACCCTTTAAGTAGCTTGTGCTACGTCGCAGCGTCATTCAAAATAAGCACCTCTTCTCGCTTCGCCTTAGCAAGAAGGGCCGTCTGGTGAGACATCTCACTTCATGTTACTCTGAGAACTGGGGTTACGTAAGTAACCTATAGTTCTCATTCATAACACTCCGTTCGATGTCTCACTATGGGATATTGAAACTCCCGTATTGCTAGACATGCTTATCTCGAAAATCACCAAAACAACCAGAACTTAACAGGTAGAACCCTGTCCCAACACGGGGCCCAGCACTGGCCACACTTGGAGCAGAGACATCTAGCCTGTAAAAGCGGACAAAAGCGGTGAGGACCAGCTCGCTGCTGCACAAATGTCTTGGATGGAAACACCCTTGAACAAAGCCCAGGATGTAGCCAGTCCACGAGTAGAATGAGCACGCAGGCCCGTTGGTGCCTGCAAACCCTGACTCGTATAAGCCAGAGCAATCGCTTCTCCAGTGGGAGAGCCGTTGCCTGGTAACGGGCTTGCCTTTATGAGGGTTAGCCCAGGATACAAAGAGTTGGTCATTGCATCGAAACTCTTTTGACCTGTCCATATAGGTGCGTAAAGCACGGACTGGGCACAGCAAATTCGGCCGCTGTTCTTCAGAGGAACACAGCGGCGGAGGAAATGCCTCAAGGTCAATGGGGGTACATGAGCCAATCACCTTAGGTACAAAGGCAGGGCTGGGCTTCAGCAACACTCTCGTTTGCTCCGGGGCAAACTGAGTGCATGAAGGATGTACAGAGAGCGCATGAATGTCACTGACTCGCTTGGCAGATGCCAGAGCCAGTAACAACACTGTCTTCAGTGACAGGTGTTTCATGTCAGCTTCTTCCAGGGGTTCAAATGGAGGTCGAGTTAGCCCATCTAAAACCACTGCCAAGTCCCATAAGGGCACCAGTGACCTGGAAACAGGGAGGAGCCTGCGAGCCCCTTTCATAAAGCGGCAGACCAAAGGATGTTGGCTAGCCGTCTTTCCCTCAAAGCCCACATGGCATGCAGCAATAGCAGCCAGGTACACTTTGATCGTAGAGAAAGCTCTGTGTTTATCAATCAGGTCCTGTAGAAATGATAGAATCACCCCGACAGGACATTGAAAAGAGATGTGTCCCTTTTGAAGGCACCACTCCTCAAACACCCCCCACTTACAGTCGTAGAGGGACCTGGTGGAGGAAGCTCTTGCACTCTGAATAGTGTTTATCACCTTCTGAGGAAGCCCCACTGTATTCAGATTATACCACTCACAGGCCAAGCCCATAGTGCCAAGCGCTCTGGGTGTGGGTGAAAAATCGCCCCCCTCGCCTGAGACAGTATGTCCCTGCGTAGTGGGAGCTGCCACGGCTGCCCGCACAGCAGCTGATATATCTCCGCCAGCCAGTACATTGCAGGCCAGTGTGGAGCTATTAGGATCAGTGTGTGGCGTTGTTCTCTCACTCTGGCCAGAGTTGGGGGTATCAGAGCCAGGGGTGGGAACGCGTACAGAAGGACCGGAGGCCAAGCGTGCACGAGCGCGTCCACGCCTAACGGTGCGTTTAAATCGCGCATTGAAAAGAACAGCTGACATTGAGCATTTTCTTTTGATGCGAACAGATCCACCGCGGCCCAGCCGTAACGCACCCACAGCTGACTCAGAATTATTGGATGTCCAGTCTGCATATAGTGGTACACCTCTGGACAGCAGATCTGCCCGAGGTTCATCACTCCCGGTACGTGCGTCGCTCTCAGAGAGAGGAGATGTCCGCAGCTCCATAAGATCAGTTTGCGTGCCAGCATGTGTAACTGGAGAGGGCGCAAACCCCCTTGACGGTTTATATACGATATTGTGGTCGTGTTGTCTGTCCTCACGAGGACATGATGTCCTCTGAGAAAAGGCAGAAAGCGTTTCAGGGTGAGGAACACCGCTAAAAGCTCCAGATAATTTATGTGTGACCGTTGGAGGTCTCTGCTCCAGAGACCCCTCACAGGTCGACCTTCGTATATACCTCCCCAGCCTGTCAGACATGCGTCTGTGGTGACCACTTTCCGCGATAGGACAGCACCCATAGGCACGCCCCGCCCTAGAAAAGTCGGGTGCAGCCAGTGGCGCAGTGCCATTACGCATTTCATAGTGACCATCACTCTCCGCGCGCCATGACGTGCGGGGTCCAGTCTGAGGGCAGCTACCCAGCGCTGAAATTCCCTCATGTGTATGCGTCCCAGTCGTACCACCAGGATGGCTGACGCCATGAGCCCTAGTAACCGCAGACATGATCTGAAGAGAACATATTTGCGTGGCTGGAAATGAGCGAGGCAAGCCCTGAAGGCTTTCACTCTCTCTGCTGACAAGCGGGCTGTAAAGGGCACCGAATGTAGGCGTAGGCCCAGGAAGAGAACAGTCTGGGCTGGGGACAACATGCTCTTTTCTGTGTTTATTACGAAACCCAGGTCGAGCAGGTGTTTTACGAGGACATTCGTCTGCGTAATAGCCTCTTGCTCCCACTGTGCAAGAAGGAGCCAATCGTCCAAATAGGTTGCCAGGCGAATACCCTGTTGTCTTAACGGGGCTATCGCGGCTTCCGTACACCGTACGAACACTCGTGGGCTGAGAGACAGACCGAAGGGAAGTACTCTGTACTCGTAACAGACACCCTGAAAGGCGAACCTGAGATATTTCCTGTGTGGATAATATACTGGGATGTGGAAATACGCGTCTTTCAGTTCGACTGATGTGAACCAATCGTTTTGGCGCACGAGACGCAGCAGAGATGTGTGAGTGAGCATTCTGAATTTGTATTTTTTGAGATACTTGTTCAGAGCCCTCAAATCTAGTATACAGTAGGCCGAATTCCGTTCCCTCCCCGTTTGGGAACGAGGAAATATTTGGAATAAAAGCCGCTCTGACTCTGTTCGGAGGGTATTATAGATATAGCCTTCTTTTCTAGTAGCGAGAGAATCTCTTGCTCCAGAATATGGGCCGACTCTCCCCGGGCCTGTGAATGCAGAATGCCCGAAAAGTGAGGGGGGGTGACAGCGAATTGGAGTCTGTAACCCCGTGTTACTGTCTTGAAAACCCAAGCAGAATCTGTGAGCATCCTCCACTTTTTGCTTCTCAAAGCGAGTGGAGATGTCACCTCCCTGTCGTCTGCTCTCTGTGTCTTTATTTGTTGTGTTATGGGGCCCTCTAGTGTCTGAACACGGTGGTACCCCAGTCGACACTGCGCATGCGCGTGGCGGTGATGCCTTCACGGCCCCGTCCATCGTCCGCCTTCTGAGAGAGGCAGCAGCCGCTCTCAGAAGGGGGGTAGACATCAGACTGTTCATTGTTTTTATTGTTTTTATTTTCATTGTTATTGACTGCGCCCTTGGCTTTAAGCCTGGAAACGACAGTGGAAAATGATTTATTGTGAAACAACAGTGATGACATGTGTTTGTGTGACTTGAACGAGCAGCGGAGCTTGCTGCCATTGATGTTAAGTCCATTTCCCTCATGGTGCGAACTTGAGGATGACGTTCTGACATCACTCGAGGCGGCGGGAAGATGGTGGCATGGTTGCACCCCGGAAACACATGAGCATCTGGAGCTGGAGAACAGGGAACTTCCAGCTCTTTTATCGAGGAGAGCAGAGGAGGCTGTCAGGCCGCTCTTTTCTTCTTCCTCGCCTGGTGGCTGAAAGTCTGGGCCGGCTGTGCCTGAGCGGCTGCTGCCGGAACCGGAGACTTTCTTGGCCAGCTCGTCCTTGCCTCGTGTCTGGGCTGGAGACCCGGGGCGGGCTGTGGCCTTTGCTGTTTCGGGATCTTGAAACGAGCAGGACGTGAGGCAGCCTGAGCGAAGGACTGCCGTGGGGCCGTTGAAGGCGGCGGCTGGACCCTTCGGGGAAGACAAAGCCGGAGAGCCTCATCCTCCTTCTTTTTGGATTCACACCGCTGTTGCATCGAAGCCAGAGCGGTGCCAAATATGCCCTCTGGAACAATAGGCATGTCCAAGACATCCTCCTTTTCCCGGTCTGGAAGGTTCGTCAGGTTAAGCCACCTGGCTCTCTCCTGTACCACCATTATCCCCAGCGTTTTGCCCGTGGCTTGGACTGCACAGCGCTGCACACGGAGGGAAATGTCCGTGATCGCTGTGATTTTGTCCCACACGGCAGGCTCAGGTTTGTTCGTCATGTCCTCGCAGAGCTCCGCCTGGTAGGCGGTCAGCAGCGAGGAGACATTGAGCGCCCTGGCGGACAAAGCTGTGGCTTTATAGGCCCGTTCGGTCATTGCTGACTGGAAACGGTCTGCCTTTGCCGGCAGCGTGGGGTTCCTGCTCGGTGCCGAAGCCAGCCGCGGTTGGAGGTGGGCTGCCACCAGCAGCTCCATGGGCGGCATGCGGAGCAGGCTGAGCTTCTCCATGCCCTCAAAATCCAAAGAGGAGGCACCCTGGATTGCTGAAAGGGTCTCTCCACGAGACCGACACCTCGTCCAGCATCTCTGGAAAGACTGGGAGAAGCTGCCTCTTCATCCTCGCTGCTTGGGGCAAGTTCTTCCCCTCATAGCGAGATCTGGAGGCCTCCTTGGCCACTTCAGGCCAGGGTATGTCCAGCCTGGACGCAGCGCAGGGCGAAGCTGGTGTGCTTTCGCCCGGGGGAGCGGACATCGCCTCCGGCTTGGCAGCCTGAGCAGATGAAACGAAGATGTTATCTTCGTGCTCATCTGAGTCGGATAAGAGGAACTCAGAGGCATCCTCTTCATCCTCCTCCATATAATCCAGCTCTAGGACATCCTCCGCGGGTGGAACCACGGTGAGGTCCAGTTGGGAGCCCCGGCCCGACACGGCGCGGGGCTCCGATCCCGCGGCTCCGATCCCGCGGCTACCGCTGCGGTCGCCACCATGTCTCGATTGCCGGCCGGTGAATCAGCAGACTTGAAGGGGTCCTGTCACGACAGGCTAGCTTGGCGCGCTAGCCGTCGGCGGAGGCTCTTGGTGGTTAAGCGGGCACAATGTCCGCACGAACCGGGGGCATCGATAGCCTCCTGGGCGTGTTCCAGCCCAAGGCAGGACGAGCAGACCTGGTGTGAGTCCGTGCTCGAAATCTTAAATCTGCAGCCGCAGAGCCGAGTCTCCGAGCCTCCGTCTCCTCTGGTGTGAGGGAGAGAAGGGTCCATCCTCGTTTACCGGGGTGTCGGCGTGGAGGGGCAAACTAGTAACAGGTATGTTATCGTTTGAAGGAAAAAATCAAAACCTAAGGCACACCTGTGCAATAA
This sequence comes from Gobionotothen gibberifrons, assembly GCA_943591055.1. Classification (NCBI taxonomy): domain Eukaryota; kingdom Metazoa; phylum Chordata; class Actinopteri; order Perciformes; family Nototheniidae; genus Gobionotothen; species Gobionotothen gibberifrons. Next base: position 165,720 of record CALSBZ010044982.1, on the reverse strand, counting down.
TCATGCTGTCTAATCAGCATCTTGATATGCCACACCTGTGAGGTGGGATGGATTATCTCGGCAAAGGAGAAGTGCTCACTATCACAGATTTTTTCAGATTTGTGAACAATATTTGAGAGAAATGGTTATTTTGTGTAAATAGAAAATGTTTTAAATCTTTGAGTTCATCTCATGAAAAATGGGAGCAAAAACAAAAGTGTTGCATTTATATTTTTGTTCAGTGTAGTTGTGATCAGGTAAATTAGCTATAGAGACCAAAAACAAGACTGTAAACATGTTTATTTCTACGATAGGCATTTTTAACATGGGGGTTGACTCAAGTGGCCATTCAAGGAACTTTCATTCATGTTTGAACACCAGAGGTTGCTGCCTGATTAGGACAAAAGTTATACTTTCTATTAACATTTGTAATAATATCACCGAAATGGAAGAAGCATTTGAGTGAGGATCTGACATTCATGACTCTTCAGGGGGTCCTGTGGAAGGATTACTAGGTGGTCTACCACAAGTAGAGTCCAGCCAAAGGTAAAGCTCAGTTTTAAAGTGATTTTGTTAAAAAGACTTCTAACAAACGTACTGTCATTCTTGTTCCAATAAGTCATGAAAATGCTGAATGTTAGTAGGCAACGGTCACTATGTTCGCTACTATAGAGGAAAGTTCAACACTGTAGCAATGTGACGTGCCCCAGAGTGTGAGAGGACAACTATACACATGCCCAAACACCAAACCCTTCAAAAATGACCCATCTCATCTTCCAAACAAACTGTTAAAAGATTAAAAGATGCATCTCTTTCATTGAAAAACCCTTCAGTGCCATTATTTGTCTTTCTTTCAATGCAGATACACTTGGATGTACTGATATATTGGAAGCTGTTGCAGGATCTGAGCTAACCTCATGAGCCGCCATTTGTTCACACTCCTAAAGCACTCTGTATCTGTCAGAAGCTCCTTTCAGGCTGCTGATTGGTCCAGACAAACTACATTACTCAAAGCCTACAAGATGGACTTTTGTGTGACCTTGTAATCCAGCGAGTATAGTACCATTTACCACAAACACTAAACTCCAACTCAAGATCATCTAAACACTTTGTTTCGAGAAGTCAAAGTCAGTAGCAGCTTACAAATAAATGTTTTTTTTACTAGTATGAATAAAAGTGTGTTTTAAGGTCTGACTGCAGAGTGTACCGGTCAGAATCAGTCAATAGAACCCTGATAGGCTCAGCTGTGTAACGGTGTAATGGGACTCATTTGTTCCTCAGTTGTTTCCATATGAAGAATATGTCCTGTCTCTTGGCCCTGCAGTGTAGCATCACTCACACATCGACCCTTCATCTGAAAGGTTCACATCACAAACAGTCCATACGCTCAGATCATCAAAAGGTTGTGACCTTCAAATTGGTATTTCGCTGACTTTCATGCCTCTCTCCTCAAAAATAATCACACTGCTTTCAACACGACGCGGCAGATCTGAAAGCTATCCAACCAGCATCAAAACTGCTGATGCACTTTATCCCGGGACTGTGATATTCAGGAAACTGCTTTATAGTAAAGAGGCTGTAATTGCAGTTTGATAAGGTGCACAAACTGGGAATGTAATTGCTATATTTCACTAATGCAAAACCAACTCTGACAGTTATGATTGAGGTTTATGAAACTATTGACCTGCTTCCCTTTGTGTGCTGTTTGTCAGCTGTGATCCCGGGATGTCAGTGTTATGACAGGCTGAGTGAGGTAATGAGTCTGCCTGCCGGTCACTCAGATTCATGTCTGTTAGCTGACCTAGATTTGTGCTTAGCAACACTAATTGAATTAAAGATAGTGCAGGTTGGAAATTACAAAAGCCTCACCCATTGCTAGCTGATGGAGATTCTTCTAACTGCCCAGACAAGTGTATTTCCTACTGTAACTGACAACACAAAACTAAAGTTGCAGATGACAATTCTATGATCTTTTTCACTACAGCTGGGTGCTATAACCATTCAATGCAGTTCATTAAAGAGGCCCTATGTTGCTTTTGGGGTGTTCCCTCTCCTGTGGTATGTTGTATAGGTTTGTGTGCAAGGGTTACAATCCCTTGTTCCCTCCAGGTATAAGCACTTTTCTGCCTTTCATCTTTTAATGAATGGATTTAATATTGCAATTGTACAGTATATCTTGAAATATTTGGCTATTTATTCATTTTTTTCTAAGTCTCAATATAGTTTGAAATGATCTAGGTTTAGTGAATTTGTTTCTAGATGTGACGTTTCTTCTTTATTTGCCGTTGTTCCACCCAGTCAGTATGCCTGGACTGAGAGTTGTGCCAAGTGTTGTTCAATGTTTGCCTGTTTGACTGGGTCGTTCCCGGGAAGTCTCCACATTCATCGAGGCAGCGGAATGGTAGGCTCTGGTTGTTTGACTGTTTATACATTACTTCAGCAGACTTAGCTGGTACTGTGTGTGTGCATAATGTGGTACGTAATACGGTTGCTGGCCCAATAGCGGCAGCAGGCAGTACCTGTTGATTTGCTGCTAGGAAGGTGGAGGAGGAGGAGGAGGAGGAGGAGGAGGAGGAGGAGGAGGAGGAGGAGGAGGAGGA
>CALSBZ010044982.1:141987-163131 GCA_943591055.1 Gobionotothen gibberifrons | reverse complement strand
GGAGGAGGAGGAGGAGGAGGAGGAGGAGGAGGAGGAGGAGGAGGATGATGATGATGATGATGCTTGCAGGTGTGGTACAGGGCAGAGCCATATAATAGAAGAGTTACGACATCTCCGTTCACTCCAATGGAACAGTTTTTTACAGCAATGGCTGATCGTGGAGCCCTCAATAGTTCCCCGGAAGTTAGCTTGCCGCTGACTTCCGGGGAACTATTTAGGCTATCTGCGGCTAGCAGCGCAGTAGAGTTGCAGCATAATAGACCGTTCGTGTTGGACTTTTAAAGGTAAGAAGACGTTTAAAGATTTATATTGCGGATATTATCAGCACATCTGAGTCAAATGAAAATGTGTATTAAAGGATGTTAGTGGATTTACAGATAACAGTTTAGGCTAGGATACCGGATAAAGTTAGCAACACACGTTAACCACGAACAGCCTATTAATCCGTTCTCCTAACGTTATTTCAACCCAACATTGTGGAATTAGAGAAAAGGGGCTTCTTAACGTGCTTTTATCCGGGGTGGAGGGAGTTAAATATTAGTTAAATATAACATTGGGGCGTGTGATTGTAGTGGGTGGAGGTGGTGAAATGAGGATATCCATCTTGGAGTTCAAGCTACAGATGAAGCACTTAATTTCGGACTCCAGCTTAGGTGTTCCTGCCTACTGCAAGCCAACTCCCAGTTTGGAGGAAGGTCAAGCCCTCCCACTATTTTCCAAGAGGGCGTTGCCAGATTTTCAATTTCAGGTTTTAACCAGGAGATGGCGCTTCATTCACAAATACAGAAATGATGTCGTACACAGTGGCTGCTTGAATGAAGAGCATTTGAACATATACAGTAGTCTTTATATACTAATAATCATAATAATAATGTAAATGTTTACATTACATTAAACCATGCATTTTGTAATGTCAGCATTTCATTTAGAAGAAAAGTAGTTAGTTAGTTATTTTCATGTCGATGGACACTGAATAATATTTTTGAATAGAGGATTCATAATATTGTACAGCATTTTAAATTCTAAATATCCCTGCAAATATAGCAATGACATTTCTGCTTCTATCTTTGCAAAACGAGTAAACAGTCACATTTGATCTTGATACGGGATCAATGTGTGTAGTCTTTAATATTAAACATGATCGCTGGTAGACAGCCACAGAAGTCGTATCACAGTTTAATCTGAGCGGATCACTGTTTATCACAGCTCTCCACGCTGCTTTCAAACTGTCAGTAAACAACGTGGTGTGTGTTAGTCGTATCTTGGCTCTCTGTTCGGTCAAATATTAAAGCTACATGTGCGCGTGCGTTTCGGAGAGTTTGTGTGTGTGTTCCTGCCAGTAATTAGTCGTGTCTCGGCTCGCTGTACGGCTAAATATAGAAGCTAAATTAGGAACTACATGTTAGCAACTACATGTCCCACAATGCATTTCGTTCTGTGACTTGCGCACCGTCTTAATCTCAGCCGTATTTTAACCGCCGGCCGACAGGGGGCGAAAGAGACGAGTGAGCGATACAGGGAGAGAAACACAGAAGAAGAGATGAGAGCGCAGCAGAGAGAAGCGGAGACGATATCTGTATAGTTCAATGTTCATTGACAATACATATTGAATTGTACTTTCTTTATTTGATTGGCAGTCAGTTGTTGATTACATGCAGACGTTGATAACGTGCATTCATTTCTTATGGCTCTATCTGCAGCTTTTCCGGAGTCATTTCTTATGATTACATTTTCCCACAGGCCAACAACAGCTTCAACAAAACTATTCCCCTCAAAGAGAAAACCAAACATGCCCTGTTGTCGTGAGAGAGAAAGTGCAGAAGGAAACATCCATTAAACTCAGTATGCTGCTCTGTGATGCGTGAGCTGTATGCTCGAGTCTTCCTGCCTGTCGGCCTGTCAGATCTTGTAAAAGTAGAAGTACTCAGATCTTGTACTTGAGTAAAAGTAGAAGTACTCAGATCTTGTTCTTGAGTAAAAGTAGAAGTACTCAGATCTTGTACTTGAGTAAAAGTAGAAGTACCAGAGTGTAGGAATACTCTGTTACAGTAAAAGTCCTGCATTCAAAATGTTCCTCAAGTAAAAGTATTCTCATCAAAATATAGTGAAAGTAGCGACAGTAAAAGTAGTCATTGTGCAGATTGGTCCATTTCAGAATAATAGCCTATATATGATATGTTTTATAATGATTGATCATGAAAGTGTTCTCAAAGCTGGTAACGGTGCAGAAGAAAAGTAGTGATAGAGTATAAATATCAAATAGCCTATTCCAACAGATTAAACCATTTTCCCATGCTGCATATGTGCATGATCCGTGGCACACTCATAACGCGCATGGCACGAGGGATTTGCTATTGGGACTCGGGTTTGAGTCCAGCATGAACAGAATAGAATAGAGGATTCATAATATTGTTTGTCGAGAACAAAATTAACGATCAAGCAGCATTTTAAATTCTAAATATCCCTACAAATATAGCAATGACATTTCTGACAACAGCAGCGTCCAGCAATACAATGAGGAATGTGGAGCATCTTGTGAAGCAGTACTTTAGTTTAGGCTTCTCAAATAACGAAATAGTTGATCTTTTGGCACATCAGCATCAGATTATCATAAGTATTAGAACTTTGAATAGGTTGTGCAAGAAACTATGTCTATTTTATTTCGAAGAAAGAACCAAACGGATTTGGAGGAGATTGTCTCCTTTCAGCTAACCAGGAAGTGTTTTAGCACACCACGTGACGGATCTGAGCGAATCACGTTCGACAACAGAAATGTTGTCGAACCCTTGTTCACAGGTCTCACTCATGGTCTCACTGCTTTCACACCGATTTGCATACTGTGTAGAGTGAGCAATTAGTTTATTCCCTCAGACGCAATTCAGGGGGGGAGGGGGGGAGAAAGTGTTCTCAAAGCTGGTAAAGGAGCAGCTAGTTTGAATGACTTTGTATACTGCAGGGAAGCTTGTGAATTTACTCCAGATGGAACTAAAGTCTGATTTAACACTTGGTTATATTTCACATCATTCATCCACATCTGTGAAGTAACTAAAGGTATTAAATACCATTTACCTCTGAACTGTAGAGGAGTACAATAACAAAGTAGCAAAACATTGAAATACTTAAAGTAAAGTCAAGAAATCTCTTTTTATCACTCCATAAATCAGAAAACACTGTCAACAGTATGATTTGCCTAATGTGGGACAGTCCTAAAAAGGGGCATGGATTGTGCAAGAGCAATGGTTATTTACAGGGCTTTAGTCTTCCAATGCATTATTTTAGATATTTAAGGTGAAGGGTAAATTATATTAAATAATTGGGGGTATCTGGGGCGTAATTGGGGGGCTCTGTAAAAATGGTATGACAAAGTCAGGGATAATGTTAGGGATACATGTCTGAGTTTAAAAAATGGCAATTAATTTAAGCCCAAATATTCATAGTAATTTAATAAATCCTTCCAACACACGTTGTAAAAAATAGCCTACATTAAGAAATCATTCCAATAGGTCAGTAAAAAAATAAAAGTGATTAGTCGAATATGCATAAATCTGTTCGTATTATACATCCATGGTTAGAACGACTCCATTTCCGCATTCCAGCTGTCCACATTCCTGGACTCACGTCTTTCTCTTCCGACATTCCAGGCCTTCCAGCCAGGCCTTGGGACACACACGCTGTAGTACATATGCCGGGCCTGTAAGTGGCGCTGTAACTCCCTCCACAAAAGCAGCGAAGAAGCATAGTTGTCATGGTTGCACCTTCTGTTTATTCTCCACGTTGGGGGCAGAGGGACTAGTTTTTCACCAGTCAATGTGTATTAAAGTTGAAATCTTCCGGACAAAATTATAAAAGTGCCGGTCAAAGGTCTTCTTTGTTATTTATTGAGCTTTAAAACAAATGAATAACGACTCTATAGGCCTATAATATATACAATACACGGAGCCTCTCTTTTTCCTCCCTCTCTTCGGGCAGCTGTCTCATGCAGCAGCTTATCCAGTAATGAGTGACCCGGCCGACAGTACAAATAAACATATTTATAACTAGTTTAGGTAGTGAATATGAGGAGAAGAGAGAGGCGTGTGGATATAAGCAATTAATGTAACAAGTCGAAATCTGTTTTACGCGATGTCACAACGGACTATTTTTCTTAGCGGATGCATGTCAATTTATATCAATACATACAACTATTTTTTAAATCAATAAAAACATTTTCTAAATCCATAAAAGCATTTCAATTAATATTGGGAGTCATGTCGTTACTTTGTTGAGAATTTGGCCATGTAATAAACGGGATAATTTGCAGCGACTTGTTCCTTATGGGGAACACCCTTCATGGTGAGCAAGATCCCTCCGCTACACCGTCGAGGCTCCATTAAAATATAAATATTTGTAGTGAATTACTGACGTTCATATTGAGTTTAAGATGATGATTAATTTAGGATTAAAAATCGAGAGCCGGGCTGCATTTCCTCCCGTTCGTTTTGTCCGACTACAGTACATTAAGTTCCGCTGACCGCTGTACATCCAGCGTACTGTACAGTATCAGACTTTATTTCACATGAGCACCAGTGTGGAACCCCACTGCACCCCCTGGTGGATCAATGATCCATTGCAGCTGGCTTCATTATAATTACATTTATTTAAAACGGGGGCGGTCTCAAGTCAAGCTGGAGGCTTTCCCTTGAGCGAGGGCAGACCACTTACCAATCACTGCCCTCGCGTTTCAAACTGTCCGAAAATAAGTGCTCCATCTGTAGTATAATATAGTTCACATTACACAATAATAAGGAAGAGAGATATGTTTGTGATACATCCCTATAGAGAACCGCAGTGACGCGTCCTAAAACCCGGAAGTAAACTCCTGCCGGTTCCTTCGTCAAAAACGCAATGCAATTTCTCCATAGGATTTTGGAAAATAGCTGGAAATAAGGTCTGTGGTTGAAACACATTTAAGAGACGGATCACGTTTTGTTCAGCCGGATAATATCCACATGTCTACCCTACTTTTATAATTTTCAAATCATAAATCTAGTCGCAAGAAGCAAAATGCTAACGTTATGCTATAAAGGAACTACAGCAGGGTCGCTGCTTCAACGTCACGCCAACTTAAGATCCATATTCAAACATACAGATTGTAAATGGTACAAGTTGAAGCGTTTGTTTGAACAGTTTGCAGGAGGCAGGTACTTGCTTTCAAGCAGAACAGGGAAAACAAACTTAGCGGGAGTGTTTTACGTGTTCGGTGTAATGACGTAAAAACGGCCTGGACAACTTCTGTAGTCCTATTCAGCCACATGTTAACAACCATCGTTTTTCAGACACGTAAACTCTTCAAAAATCACCAGCGGGGTCACTGCTGATGTATTTAATGTCGTAGAACAAAACGTAATCTGTCTCTTCAATTTGTGTCAAACACAGACCTTATTTGGAGCTATTTTCCAAAATCCTACGGAGAAATTGCATTGCTTTTTATCGAAGGAACCGGAAGTGGTAAAAATGCTAACTTACTTCCGGGTTTTAGGACGCGTCACTGCGGTTCTCTATTGATATGGATTTAGAGTGCATATTTGAGACTTCCAAACAGTAAACAAAAACGTAACTTATGGGTGAGTGTTTTTAGCAGAGCCATATCATGTCCTTGTGATTCTGTTGATTATTACCTGTCTGTATTATGTTGCAGCTCAGCTGATTTTGGATTGACGGCAAAGGGAGAGGGCCTTAAGTGAGAGTGAAAACACAAGGTGAGTTTCAAATAGGTCAGCAATTTCCCACCCTATAGGTTGCTAGATGTATCTAACCCTTTCTCCTGTCTTTGTCTCCCTCTTTCAGCACAAGAACCCCAGGGGGATTCAATGGAGCCTGAAGACCTGCAATGAGACCCTCACCCTGCACCTGAGTCTCACCTCCCAGAGTTTTGCAAGCCTCTCCCTGCTCCTTATTTTGATTAAACAGACGTTAAGCTTCCCAATGGTGTGGTCTTCGTTTTGTGAAACATATGATTACCTCACATATTTTGTTGTTGTCTTTTGTGATAGTTAAATTGCTCCTGCTGACTTGAGCCAGCCATTCTTTCCTCCTCTCTGTGTCAGTGGGGAAGCCGTACATTCATACTCCTTTCTCTGAGCGCTTGGAGCATCCCCAGGCAGCACAGCAAACCATGGGGGAGACTATATGCCAGGACAACACAGAGGAAAAGTCACAGACAAACTGCATGATATGCTATTCAATGTTTATTGAATTCCATTTATTTACATGGATGTTCCTAAAACAACACATTTAACATCAACATCATGCTGCTGCTGCTAGTGCTTTGACTCATTGTGCTGTCAGTTGACAATCATTGATAGGCACCTGTGGGTCTCCTGTCCTTTCTGAAAGTCATAAAGATTACATTAGTACTTTAGATTACTTATGTCCTCAATTACCATGGGATTACTGAAGCCACCATGAATCAAAGAAATGGTAGAAATTATTCTAATCAGAATTTTGGAACCTTCCTTCCCTCCCTCTAAATATATCAATAAACATTAGGATGTGATGCTCCTGACTACCATACAGGTTTACGAAGATAATATTTGTTTTAAAGAACTCAAAGCAATAAACAACAGGCTCTTTAACCAAGGCAACGTTAGCCTAACATGTATATGTTAACAGGTAAGATAGCTGTTCACAGGGTAAAGCAACACCTAATAGTAATTTTGTATTTTGTAATAACTTTGACCCAGTTTATCAGTTCAAACTGTCCTGACTGAGCACACGCACCTGTAACCTTGGCTGCTGTGCTCTCAGTGTTTTGTCTCCCTGTTCCTGCCTGTTGGCGCCAGCTGATAGAGGTGTTATGCTTCTATCTTGTTATGCACAATGTTGATTATTCTCTCAGAACTAGCTAAGTACATGGGTCTGGGGTAGAGTTCTTCAGAATTGATTCAAATAAACCGTTTTTTTGCCATCAAAGCTCCAGCTCTCGTTGTGTCTTTCTGAGTCCTGTTTTCAATTGCTTCAGAAGTTTCCCCCACAATAATAAATACTTATTTTATACTGGTTAAAGTACTGTTTGTAAATGTATTAAATTGTTCTGATTTTATAAATAAATATCATACTCATGAGAATAAATCCTTGTCTTGATCCTTTTTGTTGGCTGCCAACTGTATCGTTTTAAATTGAATCTGAGTTTTTTTTGCTGTTTAAAAAATGTGAGTTTGAGTTAAAGGGCAAATTTAAATCCTTATATAATATTTAAATAATTTAACAGAAAGTGCTTAGGGAGCAGAAAAGGCCCAGCCTACTCCAACATGTTTGCTGGCCACTGTCATAGCTGGAGCCTGACTGTGAGCAGGCCACAGGCCTTATCACACAGATCAGTGTCGGACCTCACTAATGCTGGAGCAAATCCCCCATAATCCCTCACACTGGGCAGGTCTGCTAAATAAAGAAGTTGTGTATCTGACAATGTTCTGGTACAAAGTCATTGTTAGGAAGGAATCCTCTGTAATTTATAGAAATGGCTTTTCTAATACTTTGGTCATTCATTTAATTTAACTCCGTTTTATTTTCATTTTCTGTTCATTGTGGTTTGTGCTGATTGTAAAAACTTCAGCAAATGAAAAATAACAGATTTTCTTACTGCTGTGAAGTTCTACCTTTTGTCCCTTTCTTCTATTTTGCAATATTTATTCGCACAAAGACCGTCTTTGCTCTCCTTTGTTCTTCAGTGGAACACATTTCTGGCCTTAATTGTGGCACTAACATTCATATTAAATTATCTGGAGTGAAATACAGCTGTGATTTTCCCTGAGGGAATAGCACGATGCACAGTTTCCATGGTGCTGATGTCACTTAAATCAAGGCTTCCTGCGCACAGAGCTGCCAGTTACGAGCAGGCTGCTGAAATGTCTTCCTGGGATGGTCCAGACATCAGCAGGAGTGCAGCACTTTGATTTGATTGTTCCTGTGTGTATGCCGTATGTTACTGTGTGAGCTGAGCAGCTTCTTTTGGCTGTTTTTAGCCAGTTGCAGGTATAACACTAAGAGACAAGGATCATTGGATTCTGTGGGAGAATTACCTTAATTATGCTTTGGTGGGTGTTTCCTTTCCTGTAGTGTGTTCGGTTTGTGGGCATGTAAATGGTCACAGGGAGTTTCTCTTCCCCCCCCCCTCCCGATGCCTGAACCCCTCCATTGTTTACTTCCATAACATAATGACATCACTCAGAGGTCAATGTCATAATCGCGCTTGGCTATTTTGGCTATAGTGCTCCAACACATATTACATGTTATGCTACGGCACGGTTGACCAATCACAACAGAGCCGGCCAGTTAACCAATTAGAGCAGACTGGGCTCTGGTTTCAGACAGAGGGTGAAAAGAGGTGCTGCAGCACAGGCAGTATGAGAAAAATAAAGAGCTTTTTGAACATTAAAGCACGTGATCTTCACATTTCTCCCTGCAGAAATAAAAACATGGCCGACCTTCGTTTTATTCTCGGTGTAAAATGCCTATTTTAAAGTTAGTTTGGCCATTAAAATGCATTTTGATGTCATTTGATGCGAGAAATATGAGTTGTTATTTCAGATTATGTGTGCAGTGGATGTACATGATCTTTAGTTTGCTAGTTATTACGAAGATTACTTCAGGAAATTGTGTCCATACAACGTTTTCATTGTTACCAAGGTAGTTGCTAGGCACGCTGCCATCGATGTTATTTCTGTTATGTTGTGTAACTGTTTAATGGTGTTATCTTTATTGCTACCCCCTTCCCCGTCAATTTATAGTGTTGGTCCACAGCGCAAACGCATTAGTTTAACAAAATCCGCATCTAAAATTGTGGCATAGATACGTTATTTTCCCCTGTGCAATTCTCCATTTACTCAACAATAACACATAATTATCCTTGTGTTTATTTATTTGTTTGATTAATAAACACAAGTTGGATATTACACCCGGAAGTAAGTACAGTATTCTCTCCGCTTCTTTTGACAAACCCCGTGATAGTCCTCAAGCTCTGTGATTGGATGTTTGAGTGTGCTCCGAGGGTTACGCCGAGCGTCTAACAGCACTTGAAATGGGATGGAACCACGGCAGACTGTCCAAAATTAGATTTGAACGGGTCCACCCCGTCCCCCCCTCCCCCACCCCGTCCCCAGAACTACACATGCTGGCTATTGTGTTTCGCAACATGTTCTCTATGGCACGTCTCTACTGGGAATTGTAGTTTTAAAAGACGTTTTCGTATTTCCCATAATAAGAAGTTGCCAGTATTAAACTGTGTACATCCCTGGAGGTTTAGGGGATAGGAACACTCAAATTTAAAACATATAATTAATAAATGGGTGAAAATTGCTTGTGCCCATAATGGGCAGCATTAATATATACCCACATGACAGCTAAGGTCAGAATAGCTTTATTTAACAGCTGGTCTTATGTCTGTGACCCCTCCTGTTGTTCATTGATAAGCCTGAAACATGCACTTGTCAAGGTTCAGAGGCACATTTTGCAAATATGGCAGTAGCCATCGAGCATCTTAAGATAAGATATACTTTATTGATCCCAAGTTGGAAACATTTGCGTTACATCAGCATGTGTAACAGTTGTAAATATGCAGTGGTGTTTATTTGTAAATCATTTAGTATAATCACACAAATGATGTGTTTTATATTGAATAATTCTGTGTTCTTTATTTATTGATTGTTCAATACCTGACAAGGTCGGAGATGAAAAACTTGGGTCGCAGGTTCCTCAACAGTGCATTACAAGACATATATCAATATGTGTGTATACCTCCACCATTAAACTGTCGTATTCTGCACATTTCTTATACTATCTACATTCATCTTATAAGAGTATAATACATATGTATAATATCAGTTAAAATAAGTGCTTCAACATTGCTGGAGGTATACACACATATTGATAGATGTCTTGTAATGCACTGTTGAGGAACCTGCGACCCAAGTTTTTCATTCATTGCATAACTACACCGTAGTTGTGTATATGATATGTCAATAAACCTTAGAAAATCTTGAAATCTTGAAAGGGATGTGCAAAATAGTCATTATATACAGTCTTTAATTAACTATTAGTAGAGAATAACGAGTAATGAATATACTTTATAGGGATCCTATCTAATAATAAAAATAATGAAATTCAATAACATGCTTTAACCACTAGGTGTCCCTTTCTATCAGCTGTGCACGTTTATGGTGTAAATACAGCCTACCAATTGGATCAAATATAAAAGTCAGCCGAATTAGTGTTGATACTGCAAGGAGACGTATTGTGTGAAAAGAAATGTAAGATGTTGTTTACTTGCTGATATATTTATGATCCACGTCACATTTACAGTGTTAGCGGCAGTTCTTCAAGTTTGTCTAAGTCTTTTCAGCAGGGCTCTATAAATAGAGAACTACGGCAGATATGTAATATTTAATGCAGCCGAACCGTGTATTACAATGCCGTTGACTTTCAAAGAGAAAAGCAAGCACACTCGGAATAAAGTGTTTTCGGTCTGTTTCCGGTATTTGTTTATGACGATGTGATGTGAGATGTGAGACTGGAATTGCACAGGGGGAAATAATGTATCTATGCCATAATTTTAGATGCGGATTCTGTTAAACTAATACGTTTGCGCTGTGGACCAACACTATAAATTGACGGGGAAGGGGGTAGCAATAAAGATAACACCATTAAACAGTTACACAACATAACAGAAATAATATCGATTGCAGCGTCCCTAGCAACCACCTTGGTAACAATGAAAACGTTGTATGGACACAATTTCCTGAAGTAATCTTCGTAATAACTAGCAAACTAAAGATCATGTACATCCACTGCACACATAATCTGAAATAACAACTTATATTTATCAAAACTCATTTTAATGGCCAAACTAACTTTAAAATAGGCATTTTCCACCGTTAATAAAACGAAGGTCGGCCATGTTTTCTTTTCTGCAGGGAGAAATTTGAAGATCACGTGACATATACGCCAGCCATTGGAATGAATGGTGAAAAAAAACCTAGGGATCTTACAATTTCAGAGGCGTTTTTGTAGAAATACTACGTCCTACGTTGTGGACCAACGTAGTTATTACACGTTTAGATGTGAGACTGGGTTGGTATATTATGTATGAGATGGTTGGTTTCTATTGTAATCTAAAGATCTGGGTCAGATCTTGGTACCGCAGTACTTGTTGCTTTGCTTCATTTGAGATTTTCAGCACTCTGTCACTTAAGTTATTATTATTTTCCATTCCCACTGGACAGAAAGTTAGATAACTGGGGTTACGTACTGTAACCCAGTTTCTATGAGTATAGGCGCAGCCCTCTAAGGCTATCGCTATTGGGTAATCCCACTGCACGTGTGCAGCACTGACAGACTTAATCCACGCCCACCTATGACGTGGGCCCCACCGCCGGGCTCACTTCCGTATAAATAGGAAGTAGGCCCCACAATCTACTCCCACACAAACAGCTTTTCTTCAGCTATTCACGGAGCCAGTGGGGCCCGAACCTTAGAGGGCTGCGCCTATACACATAGAAACTGGGTTACAGTACGTAACCTCAGTTCTATATTGTATAAGGCTTCGCCCTCTAAGGCTATCGCTATTGGGTTAAGGGCGAAGCAGGATGTAGTTTACGCCCCACTGGTCCGTCCGTTACCAGAAGCCCAAAAACACACCTACTCAAGTTAATAACCCATGTCCATTTCGCCATGCGTAATGGAGCATCACATTCCCAGGGAATATAGTATTTAAAAACAATATTCTCCATCAGGGAACGAAGGTAGGCTTACTTAGGCTACCTGTCGTTTATAAAAAGTAGAGACCAAGTCTCACTTGTTAAAAAACGATCAAGAGAGGGGGAAAAAAGGGCAGCTCTCTAAGTGCTGACAGGCAGGAGAGAGGGCACGCAGTTGAGTCCCCGACCTTACTCACTCTGACAGGACACTCAGTGTGTCAGAGAGGAATGGGAGACCTCCCTCAAATACAAGAACAGGAGGAAGACCAAGATGCAGCAGTGCAAATGTCTTCCACTGTCATTCCTCCGTGCAACGCCGTAGAGGAGGAAAATCCTCTGGTGCCGTGCGCTCTGATGTTCTCCAGGGGATCCACCCCAGAGGAGACATACGCCTGTGACACAGCCTCACACAGCCAGTGTGACAGGCGTTTGTGCAGACAGAGGCTGCCCTACTGAGCGCTCTCTATAATGCACAACTGGGAGCTGCGTAACGCAGCCGTGCGTAATATAGCATGACAGCGCGCGCATGGGACAGAGGAGATGAGATGTGGCTTCTTCCTCTGATGTGTGAGGAGGGGGAAAGAAGCCATCCAAAGTTACCACTCTCAATCTAAAAGAGCTTGTGATCACCTTTGGCATAAGAGCCGGGTTAGGGCGCAAAACAGCTGAGCTGCCATCTCCTTGGATCTGGAGACATGACGGCCACGGAGCCACAGAGAGAGCAGACCAATCACTCACCCTTTTAGCTGATGTCAGAGCCAAGAGCAGAGCTACTTTGGCTGACAAAAACATCAGGGGAACCTGCTCTAAAGGTTCAAATGGAGCTTTACTCTACACTAAAGCCAAAACCCATTGAGGCGCCAAAGCGCGTGACACAGGTCTGAGTCTCTGTGCTCCCCATACCGTTTTGTCAGAGGGTGACTAAACACCGTGCTGACACAAAACCTACGTGGCAAGATGAAATGGCAGCAGTATATGTTTTGACCGTGCTATAAGCCAATTCCTGTCCAGCAAACAGCTGGAGGAACGACAGCACGAGGCAGGGGGCCCGTAACAGGGTCCAGGCTTTTCCCTACACACCACAACGGAACATTGCCCATTTGGCTGTGTAGGATGTGTGTTCAGCAGCTGCGCTGATCGTACACCTCCCTGGCGATTTATGTAGGCCTCCGCTGCTTTGTTGACTGTTCGAATCAACACATATTGATTGTACAGCAACAGGGTGAAGTGCTGGATTACTTTCCATGGAGAGAAATTCCAGCACGTTTATATGGAGAGACATGTGAGCCTGCCACTGTCCCTACACTGCCTGCGACATGCACGTTCCTCAGCCCTCGAGAGATGCGTCTGTGAACACTGCTCGGTGTGTGACGTCACTCTGCTCAGGGGCACCCCCACTGACGTGGAGACTTTTCCAGTAGGTTAAATCCAAACCCAGGGAAGGAGGAATGTACACCATGCGTCTCCTCTTACGCACGGGGTCGATTCGCAGGCGAATAAAGCACCTCTGGAAGTCTCCTCACTGTGAAGGAGACCCAGGGGGATCACCACGTGACCAGCTGATATCATGCCTAACAGCTGCATCACGGAGAGGGCTGTCACCGCCCCGCGGGGTGTGACGTGCCGGAGGAGAGCTGTCCGAGCTGCCTAAAACCCAATAGGTTTTAAAGACAGCCGGTTTATGCAGCGAGCCATGCTGCCTATAACCAACAGGTTAGGGGCAGCCGGCTTAACCGGTGAGCCTTGCTGCTTATTATTATCCATCTGTCCATCGAACACACGCATCGCCCCTCAGAGTAATACTCTGAGAGCGCGCGACATGCTCTGGATGTGCTGTGGTTGCCATGCACAACCACGTCAGAGCCCTCGCCGCCGTTGCCCGTGAAGCAACCCAAGAGGGGCCCGGTCCGAAAAGGCTGCGAAGGGCTCTCCACACGCTGCATCTCACACCGGCTCTCATCCTGACTCTGGAGAAGGCTCGTAAACTGGACATTGAGGCGCGTTTCACGCTAAAACCTGCTGAGGAATGAGCGGAGGTGTGTGCAGTGCTATTCACACAGTGCGTAATAACAGCCTTTGGGCTCATTACGACCGTGTGTAGTATAGGCACATCTGGGACAGAGGAAAAACCGTGCTGCCTATAACCGACAGGTTAGGAGCATCAGGTTTAAACGTCAAGCCCTGCTGTTTAATAACCGACTGGTTAATTACAGCTGGCTTGTGCCGCGAGCCCTGCTGCCGCGATAACCGTTACAGGTTACAGCCGGCTCAAACGGCGAGCCCCGCTGTCTGTTAACCGACAGGTAACAAACAGCTGGCTTATGCACCTCCACACGCTGTATTGCACAGCAGCTCTCATCATGTCGCCGTTTAGGAGAAGACTCGTAAACCGGACATTGAGGCGTGTTCACGCTCAAACCTGCTTGAGGAATGAGCGGAGATGTGTGAAGGAGGCACATATGTGACATAGGAAACAAACCCGGGCTGTCTAATTAACCGACAGGTTTTTAAAACAGCCGGTTTAAGCCGCGAGCCCTGCTGCCTAACAACCGACAGGCTGTGAGGCAGCCGCTTATGCAGCTTTTTTATGTCATCCGGAGGAGAGCTCTCCTGAACCGGGGAACGGGGAGATCTCATTAGGCGGCTGCCTTTCCGTGATCTCCGGGAGTTCCTGGAGAATGGCGGATAGAGGGACCCGGTGACCCGGTGTCAGCTCGGCTGCCGGGCTGACACCAGGACCCCGCCCTGTCTCCCCCGTTCGGAGGAGAGGGAGGATGGGGCCGTGGGAACCACATGATGATCCGTGAATGGAGGGGAAGGAGTCGCCTGACTGTTGCCCGCCACTCGGATCATAAATAAAGGGCTTGGTCCACAGAGTAAGACTCCTGGACTAGCCAATCATCCTCGGCCGCAGCAGCGAGAGCGTCCGCTCTCCGCTGTCTGTGGGCCAGAGGGAGGCGGACACAATGAGTGCACGACACCTGGGGAGTGAGAGCCGCGTTTGCGTGCTCCAATCCCCGGCAGGGCTCACCGTGAGCTCCGGTCGTAACTCATATGTCGGGTTGACACCGGGCCCCCGCCCTGTCTCCCCCGTCCGGAGGAGAGGGAGGCTGGGCCCAGGGGAACCACTAGGAATGCTTTCTAGTAAACAGCTCTGAAAAGAACTTGTGCCTGACAGTGCTTCTGCAACGGAGTGCTGAAGAAAAGTGGGAGTAGATTGTGGGGCCTACTTCCTATTTATACGGAAGTGAGCCCGGCGGTGGGGCCCACGTCATAGGTGGGCGTGGATTAAGTCTGTCAGTGCTGCACACGTGCAGTGGGATTACCCAATAGCGATAGCCTTAGAGGGCGAAGCCTTATACGATATAGAACCCTTCCTTGCTTTATGCGGGATGGGGCACATTCACTAAAGAATATTCAGTTTTTTGCGGTGACTACGTTTGTGCAAATGAAAACCGACAAATTCCAAATGCATCCCTAATCACAATGCCAGGCAAATTAGCTAATGGAGCACGCTCGTGTACTGGTGTGCTGTTAGCGCCGGAGCCTCGCAGCGGGGAAACTGTGCCGCGCATTGTTGCGCCGCATTTGCGCATTATGACGAGGCCCCCTCTGCAACATGAGGCCCCACGCAGTTTGCGTGATCAGCGTGTAGGCAGCAGTGACAGCAGCAGCAGCATTAGCGAGGCAGAGGCAGGAAGAGCTGGCAGCTTAAATAGAGCGGCATGTTCAGGAGAATGTGTTTGGTTGGTTGTAAGAGGGATGAGGCGCGTCACGTGTTAATGTATCATCGGTGCTCAAATTGACTGCCTGAACTAGCTCGCAGGCTTCGCCCCATTCATGACGCAGTTGCGCAGTGCTACGTTGATTCAGAAGTGAGCGTGGTTACATCTCATCTGGGTTGGAAAAACGATTGGCTGGCTCTGCTAACCCCTCTGCTTCTCCCCTTACGTATTTGTTAATAAACTCAGATTTTTGGGTTCAATCAGTGACCCAGCTGAACAGTTACATTCAGTGCTCCATAATGTTGTAAGTGCTGCTGGTGCACTGCCAATATCTTACTGTAAAATTCTCTCTCTTGTGTCCCATTGCTTAAGTATTCATTATCTTTGCAATATACTGTATTTACGTGTGAGTGTATGCAGCGTACTGATTTCTCCGCACACAAAGCCCTGCAGAGGGATATGGGGGTTTGATGGTGCAGATGGAGGTCATCTGGAGGTCAATGATCCTCTACCCGATTACAGTCCTTACTGTATGTGAGAGCAGTCTGCTGTTAATATGATTTTTATGTCTTTATTCATGAGTGGGCCGTGTTTCAGCAGAGTCAGTTCATTATTACTCATGGACTACAGCAGATGGACAGATGCTCTGCCATACTGTATCCTAACCTTGTCTTTTTGCCATTAAAAAGAGTTTGGAGAAAGAAGTTCTACTTTGTGTGTAGAATTCTACGTCATGTCAATGTCAAAGCAAAGTGTAATGACTGAGAGAGTATCTGTTGGAAATAATTGATAAAGACAACATGCTAGGGTATGTGTATATCCTTCCGTTAAATAAGAAAATATGTAATCAGATTACTGTTACATTGTTAAAAATTGGGAATACTAGCAGGATTCCAATGTTACTAAAAACCTAAAGGAGCATATAGTGTTTGTTGTAAAGGATCAGACGTTATCTCTTCTCTGTAAGCTGTACTGTTCTGTAGGATAATACTTGAAGTGTGAATCTATACTTCTACTGCCTGAATCTGCTTCATGGTTTTCACTTTCTTTGCTTCATTTGTTCTGTTTTTAATTCAGTAAATTCACCTTTGATCCGGGGTTAGGCGAGGGTTGAGGCGAGGCCTCCTTTTATACAGAAGTGAGATGCACACGCATTCAGGTAGGCCCGCCCCGGGGCCGGCTACGTCTATAGAAATCTCAGTAGGTGAATGCTTGCATGATAAGGTAGTACCCATAGAGTCCAGTAGGGGGCGGAGCCTGTGTTAATATAACAAGGGTTACAATACGTAACCCGGCGTTATTACAACGGAATAGATTAGAAACCATCCCAGCCCTGGTCACAGGTTCACTATTTGCCTCACTTTAAAAAACTAAAACTAGGGGGCCCACTGGTCATTTGTAATATATTACCACCTCCATCCAGAACACCCACATCAAACACATTGATGGAGCAAGTTCAACACAACTAAAACTACGGAGCAGCACCACACCTCAGCTGTGTCCCTTCCTGCATTTCCATAAAACATACCCACTCCTCATGTTCTGCGTATTCAGAAATATTACAGCAGATTGAACAGAAGAATCTGATCGTCACCAATGTTGTTCAATCAGAAGAGACTAAAATGTTAAGCGTGATATAATAAATGTATTGACATGGTGCACAAAAAAAGTTTAGAAACATGGAGAGTCTTTGGCAGTTAGACCAGAGTTCGATTCATAAAGCCCAGAAAACTTGAAAAGGAAACACACATGACAAAAATGAGTGTGTTTTCAAGTGATTTCGTTGACCAAAATGAGGAAAATGAGCACAAACCAATCCTATGATCCTGTATTTTTTACAAAATCTATACCTTTTCATCTAAGAGCTAACTAATGAATATACTGACTAATTGAATTTGTTGTCAACATGTATTTAAAGGTTGAGAACAGGTTCCTGTATGAATATTGAAAAAGTTTGTGAACACACACACTCAATAAAAGTCAACTTTAACTGCTGGAGCAAATACACTGACTTCAGTTTGGTTGCCAGTATATATCCGCCTTGAGTGTGTGAGTTATTGAGTATCAGAATGATGTGTGACTGATGAAGTGTTGGTGGTCGGTGGGTTAGAGGCTGGAACCCACACTCGTCCCTCGCTGCCCTTTTGGCTCCCGCAGAGGATCCGGCAGGGCGGGAGATTGCCCTTTGGAGCCTCTGTCAGAGGCAAATTGTCAGAGGGATCGCCCACCTTTTCTATCAATTTACAGACCTTTTGTGCGCGGGCGGCTCTCATTACCACAGCCCCCGGTTCACACGCAATCTTTTATATTCAATTAGCTCAGATATCGAAGGGCATTTTGCTCGAGCAAAGCCTCAAGGAAACTAGAAAAGGTCATGCCTCTGATTTCCTCTCTGAGAGATGCGGGGAGGTAGATGGGAGAAAAAATGTCACGTTCAATGGGCAAAATGGCATTGCCTTCACTGCACTCCACAGCGACCAAACTTCATTTCCCCTCTGTAAATATACCGCCTGAGGCAATGAACTCTTTCAGTTTTATACTTAGAACAGTTGGCTTTTAATATCTCGAGTATATTGTTCAAAGTTTAGCCCTTTATTAATATTCAAGCTCACAGCTATTCTTCACTGCAATGCAAAAGGCTGTCATGATTCCTGCCTAAAAACACAAACTGTTCAGCATGGTGATGGAACATACACTGTGAAAGATAAAGCAACACTTTCTCAGAATCAAGATAAACTAAGAGTTTAAGAGAAAAAAAAACTGAGTCAAGCAAAATAAATTGTATTTCAACAATAAAACTAGAAGTTGCAAAAAAATCATTTGTGTAATCATGCAAACTATAAGTGTTTTTTCTTTTTGTTTGCAGTTCTCTTTGCTTCTTTCTCAATGATCAGACTTTTGCTCTCGCTGCAGCTCTTCTCGTTTGCGCTCCCTCATTTTTTGTTTTCGATTTTGACACAAACGTCCCAGGTGAGCGGGACTTTCAGGGGTGCGTCCCCATTGGCTACTCAGTTTTTGAGTGACAGCCCAGTCCTCCAGCGATTGTACAGTGCAGGCAGATGCGGTGCGGTAGCTGAGCGTGGACAGAAGACCCCGAGAAGAACCAGCATTTCAATTATTATAATACTACAATAGGGTGACCAGACGTCCCCGTTTGTATTGGCCTGTCCCCGTTTTTTAATATACGTTAAAAACACATAGCAAGGTGAAATAAAACGTTTCATGTCAGGGAACACTGGGTAAACTATGGAAGCCTGTTTGCGCCACAGGAAATGTTTTTTAAAAAATCCTGTAAGTCATTATAATGACTTAGTTATCTCATTATTGACTTACTATCTCCTTATATTGACTTACTATCTCCTTATATTGACTTAGCTATCTCATTATATTGACTTACTATCTTGTTCTTTTGTAGCTTCCTCTGTAGTGTCCGTAGGCTTAGTTTAATATTGTGTGATTCCTCCAAAACCACTAAAATGTCCTTATTTGTGAATCCGCGTCTAAAGTAGTCTTCAATTAGTATCCATTAGTTCAGCTAAGTGTGTCCCACACACTTGCTATTGTTGCTTTGGTGTAAAGGGATGAAAGCTAATTTAAAAATTGCTCTTATATGATATTAAGTCATTATAATGAGATAGCTAATTCAATATAATGAGATAGTAAGTCAATATAATGAGATATTAAGTCAATATAATGAGATAGTAAGTCAATATAATGAGATAGCTAAGTCAATATAATGAGATAGCTAAGTCAATATAATGAGATATTAAGTCAATATAATGAGATATTAAGTCATTATAATGAGATAGTTAAGTCAATATAATGAGATATTAAGTCAATATAATGAGATATTAAGTCATTATAATGAGATATTAAGTCAATATAATGAGATAGTAAGTCAATATAATGAGATAGTAAGTCAATATAATGACTTACAGGATTTTTTCCTGTGGAGCAAACAGGCTTCCATAGTAAACAGACTGTGGTCAAGCCAGCCCGCACGTTGTATTGCGGTGCGCGAATAGATAGATAGAGGCCTGTAAAAACTGCCTTCAAAATAAAAGCGTTTACTCGGTCAATAACAAATATACCTAAATAACACACCAAACATATTCATATATACTGGAGCTTAAATTAAGAAATATGTACTATATAATGTGATCAATAATAATTTAAAACAAACTACGTATAACTACCACATTATAACTGAGTGAATGTAAAATGTAACAGTTATGAAGACATATCTGACATTTCCACTGGGTGACTAGTTTCAATTGATGTTGACACCTATCACAATACTCCTAAAATAACATTACTTTCTGAAGCACAATTTAAAATGTATGCTGTTTAAAATCTCAAATTAGATCTATTGTCCATCTATATTTAGATTATTATTTAATAGAAACCGTCCATAATCAAAGAGTCATTCGAAGTCAATCAAAGTGAAAATATATGTAAGTAGGCCTATTGATAATTGTGTTGTTTGTGCTGTACTATACGGTCTGGTTCTTTATTGTGTTAAGTGAGAAGTAAAGAAAAGCTGTGATATGAAAGTTAGCTTTTGCTATCTTTAGATCCATAACAATACAAGCTAAGTAGCCTAACAGTTAGCTACATAGCTAGCAGTGAGTGAGCGTTCAGACACCGGCACACACACTCAAACGGACTTGTGTGCCTGACTGACTGTACCAACATGCTCTCATGATTCTGTTTAGATATGCAAGTATAAGCCATGATAGCTTATTTTATTAACACGCTAATTTGATATGAAAATCAATGGAGGCTGAGTTTACTACTTCTCTTTGTAGGAAAACCTACCGTCCATGATGCCCCTGAGCTGTGTTTTATTTGTTAACTTCATATTTTTCATTTCCTAAAACATTTATTTTCCTCTCATATTAACAGTATGGATCATTGAGACAGCGTGGCGTCCAGAGGTCTTATCCCGTTTTCCCACTTCCTCTGAGGGGACAGCACAGAGGGGGGGGGGCAGGAAGAGAGACCTGGGGCCTCATTTATAAAGCGATATACGCTCAAAAAATGGCGTACGCCAGTTTCTACGCAATGTTTGTGATTTATAAAATACTAACTTGACGGGAAAACGTGCGGTCCTCCACGCAAACTCTAACCCATGCGTACGCACTAAGCACAAACACGGGAGAGACGAGAAACTGCGACACCGTCGTTGGCAGAAGGAAGAATGGAGAGAAATATGTGGAAATCTTACCATAAATAAAATGTTACCTCTCATTTATCATATAGAATTCATTTTCAAACATTGATTAAAGCCAATCTTAAAATGATTTAACAAACGCCTGTTTGAGACTCCTCAGTGCACACAAAAACATAACTTGGAGAAATAAATAAATACGGATATTTAAAACCACCTCGAATATGTTGTGTTAATGTTATGAAATGTTTTCTCATAAATGTAAGCAGGAGGACAGAATTACGTCTAAACTGACGCCATTTGCATTTCTATAGGTTGTAGATACGAGCATGGTTTTATATACTATCATGTTTAATCGTGTTTTATGCCGTTAGCCAAGACTTGATAAGTCGCTCGTAAAACACACGAGGTATGGAAACTAAGAGCACCATATGTGGTAAATTGTACAGCTAATATAACACAACACATTAGTTGTATTTCCTTTAACTGGTGGATATAGAGTTGCTGCGGAGGGGGG
>CALSBZ010044982.1:48586-119601 GCA_943591055.1 Gobionotothen gibberifrons | reverse complement strand
AATCAAACTCTTCAACTCTTCACCCTTCAGTAAAGGGAACTGAGAACTTCCACACCTACACTATGTGCAATATACATATCAATATAACTATCATCACTGCAATACACTCGCTGCTATATATATATAACTATGTGCAATATTATTATTATTATTAGTAGTATTAGTATTATTAATAATGCTATGATAACGTGCAATTGCGTAACTGCCACTACGTTTTATTTGTTTGCACTAACTACTAAATACTGCTAATGATTGCATTGAGTGTGACCATATTTTTCTATGTTTCATGTTGTCTGTGGATGTTTAAATTGCTCTTTTTGCTGCACTTTTAGTGTACAGTTTTGCTGTTGTGCTGCTGTGTTTATTGTGTGTATTGTATTTTGTTACTCTGGCACAACAATTTCCTTCGGGATAAATAAAGTCTTATCTTATCTTATCGCTTATCTTCTAATGCCATTTTTGCCGAGGTTCAAGGCATTGGCTACAGACAAACAGTGCCATTTCTCCCACTAGTTCAAGCCATCATACTGTATGTATGTATTGAATGTGTGTGTGTGTATACAGGGGCGCCGTTTACCGACAGGCAAGTGCTTGGACCAGAAGGGGGCCCCCAAATAAGGGAGATTAATCCAATCCAATCCAACTTTATTTATATAGCACTTTAAAACCTCCAGACCAAAGTGCTGTACAGAGAGATACATAAAATATAAAATCACACAGCTCAGCTCACAAAACATAAAACAAATAAATACATTTAAAATAAAAGATACAAACACAAAACAAACCAGAATAAACAATAACAATTTCAAAATAAAACAATTTCAAAAAAGGTCCACAACATGCACTGTTAGTATATATATACCAGCACCTTACATAATAGCTACGTTCAGTGGTGGACTGGGACTAAAAATCAGCCCGGGAATAAAATAAAATAGTCCCTCCGTTGCCTTCTGCACAAAACATAGTGCGAGGTGGTTGCTATGCAACAACAATAACAGCTAGCGAACATATTAGACGGACAGCATTGTCGTCGTTTAGGCAGGGATGCCAACACTCACGCATTGAGCCTGAGAGTCATATTGTGCCTTTCCTCACGCTAAGTTTTCGTCCAAAATAAATGTATAGAAATATAAAAAGAAAGTGAAGGAACAGCAAACCGAGCGGTCTACGAAATGAGACGGTCTTCTGGCTTAGTTCAGTAAAGTTGGAACGATATTGGGAGATTCGGATCAATAACTCATGAACAAAACGTTATTCAGACACAAATGACGTCTCCTAAGTACCGTGGTAAGGTTGACAACGAACTACAATCACATTTTGATAAAAAAAAAGCCAATACGCGCCGTCCTCCAAGCTGGACACATTACATTGGTTTCTATCTGCAGCCGGAGAAGAAACGAGTGCTCAGGGACCGTCTGCAAAGTGCAACTCCGAAAAAAGAGAATACAATAATATTCAATCACCATTATACAGCTTATTACTACCAAACTCACTACACACATCAATAGTCTCCTGTGTGTCATATTCTACAGCAAGGAGTTTGGAAGTAGGCCTATGCTTTTGAATACTTTTGGGGAATATTTATAATGTAAAATCTTCAATAAATATGACATCATCTTCAATAACTTTACTATCATAGGCTACTGTATATTTCTACCAAACTCACTATTTGCATTGTTGTTGTTAGCATCTGGTTAGCTAGCTGCGCTAACGGATATTAGAAGCTGTTTCTCAAACAATGAGAGGGAGAGCTCTGTCCTGTCAGACTGAGAGAGATAACTACAGCTCAGTGAGGTAAGGGACTATGAGTGTTTTTTAGAATCTAGTTAACTTTAGTCTAGTTATCTCAGTGTGTCTCAAACGGTTTGGTCACCATTTATGAGAATAAATGAAAAACAGTTATGAAATACTATATGACAGTAAAACAAGAATACCGTTTAAAAAGGGGAGTGATTTCTAAAATATCCATAAAGAAAAAGAAAATCTGTTTACAGTTCTGTTTCATATGGATGTTGAGAGATGTATCCATAGATCTCTTAATGTTGCTCTCAAAGTGCACCAGATTGATGCTTTCAACTTCAATATTTACCTCTGCTAGGCCTATATGCCATGTTATATGCTGTGAGCTGATTATCAAGCCTTCATTGTAAGAGTCGCGGGTACACTGTGTATGTGCGTATTCCACTGTAGCGCCCGGTACATTCATGGGAAACCCTAGTTTGTACATGTTCAATACATTTGTAACACTGTACACATGAACGTTTCTTTTTTCGGTTCATCAAAAAAAAAATCTCACTCCAAGCTGAACTCAAATGATGGCAGCCTTGTGAAACAGAACACATGTTTGTGTGCATTGAAAAACACAAGTGTGGATCCGGAAATACAAGTGTGACTCCTTTTGCGGATCATAAAATACAAGTGTGAATCCTTCTGTGTGCATGTGTGTATTATGAGACTGTTCTGAGCCCATATCTTTCCATGTGTAGTGTGATTATGTGTTTGAAAAATGGTTGCCACTGTTTGCTCCTTTTGCTTCAACATAAGTTAAGAAGATCCGGATAAATCCGCACAGTCAGTTTGAGAAAGATGATGGGTAATGCCAGTCATGGGGAAAACAAATGGCCACTTTAACAAGGTTGGACTCATCTTTGGGGGGAGGAATGGAGGTCAGGCTGTCCTCTCTTCTCCGGTTCATCTTTGATAAGAGGTGGCTTTAAAGCTACCATCAGCACAGTGTCTCACTCATCGTTACAATGATCAGGATGGCTACATTTGCCCATTAGGTGGCCAACATGTAGGAAAGAGGTGAGAGCAAACACAATCAGCATTTTCAAGTCTGGAGGGTAAATAAATATTATGCAGCGTTTCATTTTACGGGTAGAATATTTTACATACAATTTATTTGGGATAACATGACTTTGTATTGTTTGTTACATTGATTCAGGTGTGCCTGCTGGCAGATCACTGTGTTCAGAGCACTTGTGGCATTTTACAAAAACTTGACTTTTGGACCATAATTGTCTAATTTGCATTCATTTACGGCCTATGAAAATAAGCAGATTTAATCTTTGGCAATTTACTTTTCTCTATTCATCTTGTGCTCGGTGGGCAGCAAACCTCCACCCAATCAGAATTTAAATCAGCTTCTGCAACAAAATGCAGTGAAGATTTTGGAAGCATACAAAGAATGCTATTTGCTGGGGATTTGTCAAGGGCAATCAAAAAGTAATTTACCTTTTGCTGACCAAATATATGTTTTTTGTTTAAATTGCGTTAATAGCAAAACATTTCCTTTCTATAATTCAGTACTCAAGAATGGATATGAAGTGGCATATTCATATCTTTGTGGAATTGCTTGTAAAAGTTAAGCTGTAATTCAAATCTATTTTCAGTCAAGCAACTTTTCTTACAATTCAGTGGTGAAATATTTGCTCATCATAATCTACAGCATTGTATGGGTGCTATTTATCTCCATCACGAGGACCCAGCCCTGAGCAGCAGGATTACAGACATTCTGCATGTCTGGGAGAAAGCTGCTGGAGCAGACTGCTGCATCAGCACTCCAACTTGTTAATCCTTGTTTTAATAGAAAAAGATAATAAAAATTGCTTGGCAACTAGTGCTCTACTGAAACAGTGAAATTGGAACATGTAAATGTTTTTGATGACATAAAGGTTGCTAACTTTTAAGGTAGAATATAACTCAGCAGAATAAGGTGGGGATTTATTATTTATCAATTATGCGAGATAATGATTGGTCAGGAAAACTGTTGTTAAAAACAAGAAGCAACAAGGTGAGATCCTGAGATTTCAAATGTTTTCGTCTCGGTATTTGTGCCAAGAAACCCCAAATCCATGTATCACCAGTTACGAAACCCACCGAACAGTAAAGGTAAGATGTTGTAGGCGCACAGTTTTTCTATTCTTTAGTGGTCAGGCAGTTACAGATAACCTGTGGCTCGGTCGCGTTCACACCAGTCTTGTTTAGTCCGGGTAAATGGAACCCTGGAGCGCTTAACCCCTCGGTGCGGTTCGTTTGGTTTGATGTGAACTAAACAAACGGACTCTGGTCCGCCTAAAAGAGGTGTTCTCGGACCGATTGCTAGTGAACTCTGGAGCGGTTTGTTTCCTTATTTTTGTAACTAGGCAGTGGCGGCTTTTCCTAGTACACTGTATGACTGAAGTTCAGTTCTGAGGCGGGTCTCTGCAGCAGGTTAGCCAATTGCAGATTCAAGATATGAACGTGTGTCAAAAAATGTAGCCAATCAGCGTCCTCAAAACTACTACCGGAGGGGCGATTATTGTATCACCCCAAGTAAGCAACTGCTACACAGCTGGGCTACGCCCACAGGATTGCGGTGAGGTGGATAAAAACAGGCATATTTTATACATAATAATGAAGTTTTGGGGGGGCTTTTGAGTTGGCTTTGTGTGGGCATGACGAGACAGACTCTTCAGTCAACCCTGGCATTTTCAGGGGATTGGTGGATTTAGTTTCCTCCCTGCACACTGTGCTGGAGGAGCACCTGAAGACCGCCACCGTTTTTAAAAGCACGTCAAAGACGTACACCACATTGATTTCAAGAATAAGAATAATTATTATTCGTTTGTTACTTCTTCAGCTTTTTGTATTACTGTTGTTCTGTAATATATATATATATTTCCATACATACTGTACATATATATTATATACTTCAAATATATATATATATATATATATTAATGCTGTCAAAATTATCGCGTTACCGGCGGTAATTAATTTTTTGAATTAATTGCGTTAAAGTATTTAACACATTTAATGCATGCGCAGAATGGCCCGCCCCATACATCCCACCAGTGGCAGCGCCAGGGTATGGCTGGGGTAGGCTACAGCAATACCAAGAAATGGCTTAGCCCCACAATGAAAAATGATGTTAAAGTAAGCAAAATAAAGTCCGCCAACTCGCACAGAGTAAATTGCACAGACAGCAGTTAGTAAGATTGATTTCAGTAGCCACTTGTCTGGAAATACCGAAGACTAGAAACGGCTTTGAAAACTTTTGTCACGTAGTGATCGTCTTCTCAGTAAAACATCTTTGATAATGTCTTCTGGCCAATCAGAATCACGACAACGGCGTGGTGTTGTTGCAGGAAGTCCCGACGGAGAATACTTTTGCTGTAGTACATCTCTATATACATCGATACAACATTACGTGTTGATAGAAATCAACACGTAATGAAATAAGAGTCAAGACCCCACGGTTTGATGATTGATAGGTGTGTGGCCTGTCTTTCATTTTGACACACAGAACAATGTTATAATAAACTTACATACATACTGTATGTTAAATGGATATATACGCCTTCTTTCATTTATCTTTCCATTCCCACAACAATATTCATAAAGAAATGGCATATTTTGGACATAGTTCGAATGGTGATTAATCATGATTAATTAATTGTTAAGCTGTGATTAATCTGATTAAACATTTTAATCGTTTGACAGCCCTAGTATATATATTTCAACGGCTATGAGCTCTTGAAACAATTTCTTATTATTTATGATGTAATATTTTCAAGACATTCTTTTTAGTTTTACAGTTTATTGAACCTTTTTGTTTGACATCAGCCATTATAGATAATCTGGGCATCTGAGTGTGTGTGGTACTGTTTGTGGTTTGTAATACAGTGAATTATTCAAAATGTTAGAGTTCCTTATTTTTAAACTGAAACTTGTACTACTGTTCAAAAATAAATAACAACAAACCTGGAATTATGCATTTGGGACTTTTTTTTTGCTTTTTCTTGTTGTACCGAACCCGTACTGAACCGTGACCCCCAAACCGAGGTACGTACCGAACCGTGAATTCTGTGAACCGTTACACCCCTAACACCAACACATTAGCTTCATCACCAGCATGTAGGCTTAGCAGAGATGATAGACCTGAGTCCTTATTTGCAATTTCCAGATTAACCACTTCTCACACCACCTTTAACTTGAAGGATGTGGTAGAGACTTCCTGGCTTTATCCTGAAATGTTGCGACTTTGACACAGTCTAATCACCGTAGCTTGCGGTCGTCATGCCGACAGTGCACCGCTGGCGTTGCTTCTCTGATGTGCTGGATGGTCCTTGAACGCAGCTTCGTCTCTCGCTCCAGTCTCGTTGTCTTTCCCACCCGCGCTGAGCAGGCGAGTTCTCATTGTAGCTCTCTTCACGACACAGACACAGGTCGGTTCTTTAAAATGGGCGTTTATTTATTGGAGTTTTAATCCTGTAGCCTCCCCTCTTCCGTTACGCCGTGAGAACTACAACACCGAATGACATGTATACATAGCCAAACATATTAGCATATTGTGCTACACATATGAATGAAAATAAGAAAATGAAAACATAAAACAAATACCTCGTTGGCCGCTTGTCGTGAAAGGAGATTAATCTAGATCCTTTTCTGTATAACTTTGTCACATTAAACTTTGTCACAGACTTCAGCAGAGCTTCAAACAAAGACATCAACCCATGTTGAGTTGTACAGTGTAACAACAAAACACGCAGTACCAGCACATGAACAAACATTAGTTCCTAGGCACAAGAAACAAGAAACACATACGCATATCGGTTTAACATGTAAAACAAACTGTATTAAATCTTGCCATATTTAACGATTATAAAATAACATGAAATAAAGTATTTATTTATCTAATTTAACTATGAAATTAATTGCGTTATTCCTTTTAATTAAGGCAACTTCGTTACGTCATTTACACTGCTGTTTTCTTTTGTATGAAGTCATACTGGGATGTTTGCTGAAATTGTGGCACAGCCCTACCTAGAAAAAATTCCACCAGCCGCCACTGTATCTAGGCTGTGTGTTGTGTCTCGTCAAATGTGTTGTTTATGCATTATGTCTGTCATTTCATTTCATGTTTTTTCACGTCTGGTCATGTCTCGTTTTCCATTTCCTGTTTTATTTTGTACTTACCTCTTGTCATTTCAGGCCCTGTTTCTTCCTCCCCTTGTGTGTTTTTCTCGCCATTATCAGCGTCTGCCCCGCCCCTGATTGTTTCCACCTGTTCCCACTCACCTCATGTTTGAATAGTCCTGTCTCTCCCCTGTCCTGTGTCAGTTCGTCTTGTTTGTTTCCCCGAATGGTCGTGCCATGCCGCAGCTCAGAAAGGATTCAGTCAGGTTTTGTTTTGTTGCTCATTTTGTAGGCTTAAGTTTTTCTTAAATTCTCTTTTTGTTATGTTTAGTTTTTTTCCTCCTTGTGAGCGCTTTTTGTTTATGCCAGTACCTACTCTGTTAAAAGGGATTACCTGATCTTTGGAATTAAAAATACATTTAGTTACATTCAAGACTTTGTCTCTGGGTCGTGCATTTGGGTTCATCAGTTTGTATCGAGGTTGTGACACTGTGTAACATACAGTAGCCCAGCGGTTCTCAAACTGTGGTACTGCAGGTGGTCCGTGGAAAAAAGCTAAATAAAATCCACTTGTTATTATCAAGGATTTTCGGGGACCACCTCATATGTGACTTGCTCTATCGAAATCAGTCGCATTGACCAACACATTTTGAGTTGTATACACTGTTGGAAAGAGGAGATTCCTAGCTTTCTAATGATATCAGGCAGTGGGGTAGTGGTCGTTGGGCTCATCGGACATTTATGAGAGAAAATCTCTAATGTCCGAGTGCAAGTGAATGCACCACAAGACGTGAACCTTGTAACCCCTCCCCCGGCCCTGGCGCGAGCGTGGAAATATGATTGGCGTCGATTTCATTTGAACGGGACGGAGCAAAACGAGAAGCATCCGGACCCAAGTAGACGGAAGGAACGAGGTATTTGAAGTCTACAATGACAGAGAAGAGACTGTCAAGTTTGGCTGTACCCAGCATTGAATCAAAACGCACTAAAGCTTTGGATGTTAATCAGTTTGTAAGGCGTTTTGCTGAACAGAACCACCGCATCATAACAGTGATTGACAGCTGATAGGAATACTATGATTGTTAATATTATCATATTAATTCAGACAAACATCGATGAGACAGTTAATTAATGTATTTATTGCAGCAGTCTGCATAGATTTGGTTCAGTTATTGTTCAGTTAAAATGCATTCAATTATGTCTGCCATCTTATATATTTCTATTTACTGATGTGACAATAATGTCACCTGTTATTCCAATCCGGTCTCACAGTCTGCGTACAAATGACACGACTTTGCAAAGTCGTGCAATAGATACGCAGAAGTCCGTTTTTGCGTGCATATGATACGCTGATATTGCACCTCAAACATTAAAACAAAGAGCTCTGTGGCTTCAGGCTTGATCGCCGTTCCAATGACAGTTTTAATGTTTGCGGTGCAATAAACGACACAGCAGCTTATTGGGTTATGGTTAGGGTTAGGGTTAAATAAATGTCAAAGATATGTAGAAAATAAACGCATTTAAGATACGTTCACAACAAGCGTAACGCGGAAGAAAATTGTAGAAAAAAACCATATTTGACATGCGTTCATAACAAACGTAACGTGGGCGTATCATATGCACGCAAAAACGGACTTCTGCGTATCTATTGCACGACTTTGCAAAGTCGTGTCATTTGTACGCAGACTGAAGAGAGTGGGCTGGTTATTCAGTTAAAATATCAATATTGTGGCTTTCCAAGTTAACATTGATTGATATGACTGCGATTAAATCAGCATATACTTCTGCCAGGGGATGCCACCCCTCAAAATCTCCTGCCACCCTAGATCCACCCCTGAGTAGGCTATATTTTTCGTTTCGTTTATTTAATAAGTTAATTTCAGGACAACTTTGGGAATTTTGTTTGTTTGTTTTGAGATTTAAATAGATTTTGAAAGTGGAGATAGAGAGAGAAGCAGCGCTGTCTGCTTAGTTGCAGTGAGTACAGTAACTAAAGTAGGACT
The DNA here is from genome assembly GCA_943591055.1 of Gobionotothen gibberifrons. Classification (NCBI taxonomy): domain Eukaryota; kingdom Metazoa; phylum Chordata; class Actinopteri; order Perciformes; family Nototheniidae; genus Gobionotothen; species Gobionotothen gibberifrons. Next base: position 110,698 of record CALSBZ010044982.1, on the reverse strand, counting down.
AAGCATAGCGGTAGTTTTTTGTAGACCTGTCTGCCAGTTCTGTGAGTGCACTGCGCGCGTGCGCACTTGTGGCATTGTTTGGGATGACCTCATTAAAATACCATCCGCCATCCTCTTTGAGAAACATACACAACGCAGACAGACACCGGTCACAAAAGTATCAGATAGGCTTCAATTTACTTTTGATTGTATATAATTAACTATAAAAAAATATCGGCGTCTTAACTTACATATGTACTTATTTTTACGGTTTGCATATGAGGTGGTCCGCGAAAATCCTTGATAATAAATAGTGGTCCGCATAAACAAAAAGTTTGAGAACCCCTGCAGTAGCCTATAGGGTCATGCGTTCATTCATTCTGAAATCATTCATTAATTCATGGAGATATAAACAATAAACATAAGCTAGGCTATATTTGCTTGTGACTGCTGACCTCACTGGTCCCCTGTGTACAACAGAGAACGTCTCTCATTACAGATGTATACCTGTACACCTAATTTCAGACTCCAGGGGCCTGTACTACGAAGCTGGTTCAACCTAACCTGGATATGTTTGAGTTAGCCGGTTGGCCTAATCCAAAACATACGCGCTCTCGCTATACGGTACTACGACACGGGTTATCAAGTGGATCGCTCAAGCCAGACGTGCCCTATCTAGTTAGGTGCGCGTTCACATGAGAGGGGTGGTATTTGGAGCATTCGACCAATCACAAATATGGAGAAGCGTACTGACAGCGCAGCGCGTCATACTTCCTGAATGAAAAGTCAACTATATAATTAGACAAATATGAAGATGTTAAACTTCAAACATCCATGACTTAAACACTTTATCCAGGATAAAAGCCACATAGTTGCACCTGCAAGGTGAATACAGCTGGTAAAAGAAAAAGTGTTTGAATGCGTACATTACTTACAGTACTTTAATTACATGTGTTTCGTCAACTTAATGTGTTGCTTAAAATAATACTTCTGCATACAGTATGTGATACTGTGAGTGTTGCACGGCCAGATACGGCTCAGCTGACTGACGTGCAATATATTCCGTGTGTAAATCGAAGAGATAATACATTTTACAGCAAACAGACCGTAACTTTGATCCAGTTACTTATGTTGTGGCAGATATTTAATTAAGCTTTCTTAACGCTAATCTTATAATAGTCAGATTGCTCTGAAGATGGGAGGTGATATTCTATTAATGTTCACGTTCACACAGTCGGTGATTTTTGCCGGCCGGCTTTCCTGCAACGGCAGTTTTTCTGTATTTCCTTTCTCCTGTAATGTGACTTGATCACTTTAAACGCTGCACCCCGCTCCGCACACGGAGCTCTGATTGGTCAGCAGGCAGTGCTTTCACTGAGTTGAGCTCTTAGCCTGCAACCTAACCTGGTCCCGACCAGGTTACCCGCTAAGCATAAGTTACCATGGAAATCTAGCCTGCTAAAAAGAGAACCAGCTTCGTAGGACCGGAAAGCTGGAGTTTTCCCTGAATTTAGCCGGCTAAGAGAAAATCCTGCTTCGTAGTACAGGCCCCAGTTTACAGCTTCCTGCCTGACCTGCCTAACCCCTAGATTCCACCGGGTCCGTCTGTGTCGCGTAACGGCTGCGCCGCGGTTTTGGTCCGGCCTCCTCCGGCGTCATACCCTACCGGGCGCGTTTCAGAAGCATTTCAGAAGCGGAGCGTCTTGCCTGTCTGCTCGCAGTTCTTGTTGATTTGGGCATATTTCCTGGACAGGCTACTTTGTACAGACAAAGTTAATAATAATAATAATATTCCAGTTATAAACGACATGAATCAAAGATGTGTTGCTGTATTTTAGTGGTAAAAAAATGCATTCATCATCATAATTATTCTATATATATAATTTACACAGTGCCTGTAAACCGGAGGAGAACGCTGGCATTTCTCCTCCTACTTGAAAGACTACGGAGAGATAGGGTCTGCAAAATGAGTTTGTGTGTGTGTATATATATATATTTAAATATGCTATATATGCTCTGAACGTTCCACTTCCTGCCTGCCCGACATTACCTTACGGCTGCGCCGCGACAAAAATAGGATTCATCCTAATTTTAGAGGAGCCCTGCGCCGAGCCGCTTCTGGGACGCGTCTGGGACGCGTCTGGGACGCGTCTGGGACGCTTCTGAGCCGTAACGCAGCGTGTGTGGTGGAATAGCACCCATTGACTAGAGTGGCCGCTATCCTTGCGGGCGCCGCGGCCATAATGCGCCGCAGACGGACCCGGTGGAATCTAGGGGTAAGACCAGTATCAAGGAATGTTAAGCCCTCCCACTATTTTCCAAGAGGGCGTTGCCAGATTTTCTATTTCAGGTTTTAACCAGGAGATGGCGCTTCATTCACAAATACAGAAAGACAACTTTTCAAGCACTTTCAGTTGTGTTTTGAAGAGCATTTCAACACATCAATATTTTAGATAAAATAAAGTATATCTAATCTTGTAATTCAATAATAGTCTTTATATATTAAATAATCATAATAATAATGTAAATGTTTACATTACACTTCTTTATTTGTTTTGCTCATACTTTTACCTTTACAATCGTTTGCTTTAATGTGCAGTACATTTTAATATTTTTGTGTTTGCATCCTCCTGCTCCCTTTCGGACACATACTGTATGATTTATTATTATTATTAATATGAAGATATTATTAAGATAAGATAAGATGTTACTTTATTGATTGAACATTTTAGTTTAACCCTTGTGCCCTCCTCGAATTTTCAACCTTTCGACCCCTTCGTGGCAAATGTACACGCCCATAATAACTGCTATTAAATCATCATACATCAACTTTCTTTTCAACTTTTTTTTTCATGAATCACTTAAATAACTTATAACGTACTCAAAACTACCAAACATTCAATAATTTTCTGGATTTTAACCCTTTAAATGCCTGTTTCATTATTTGAATTATTTAATTTCTCTTTAAATGCCTCATTGACTTCCATTCAGACCACATTTTTTGATCTCACTGCCATTGCAGTATAAAACCATGCATTTTGTAATGTCAGCATTTCATTTAGAAGAAAAATAGTGATATTTGATATTTATACTCTATTCCAACAGATTAAACCATTTTCCCACTGTAGGCCGATGCATGAAATTCTTACATTTTTGCCAGTTATATTATGCCACGGTAATTCAGAAGGCTTATTCAGAAGGCTCACAGGTCACATTCCGATCATTATTTTGAGCCAGTGGATAATTTAGCTGCTGGAGAAGAAAGATCAGGGGGGGAGGGTGGGAGAGAGCTGTGGTTGATGGTCCATTAGTTGTGTAAATACACAGCTGAGAGCTGCCGTTTCATTCAGACTGTTTAAAAAACGGTAACAACGGACTATTTTTCTTAGCGGATGCATGTCAATTTAAATCAATACAACTATTTTTTAAATCAATAAAAACATTTTCTAAATCCATAAAAGCATTTCAATTAACATTGGGAGTCATGTCGTTACTTTGTTGAGAATGTGGCCATGTAATAAGCGGGATAATTTGCAGCGACTTGTTCCTTATGGGGAAAATAACACCCTTCATGCTGATCAAGATCCCTCTGCTACAGTACGCATCGGGATCCTGATCTGCCGTAGAGGCTACTGAGTTTAGGCACGTTAATAACGTTTTAATGAAGTTGAATACAGTATATTCATATTTGTCAGTGATTTCATGTCAATTCGGCGAACATAAACATAAATGATCGTGGTGAAGATGATGATTAAATTAGGATTACAAATCGAGAGCCGGGCTGCATTTCCTCCCGTTCGTTTTTTTCGACTAAACAACATTATTGTTAAATAACAACATGGTGATGTTTTGTAAATGATTACATGTCTCTTATTTAGCACAGAGTATGATATCCGTGACATATGGATCTTAACAAAGTTCCGCTGTACATCCAGTATCTGACTTTATTTCACATGAGCTCCAGTGTGGAACCCCACTGCACCCCCTGGTGGATCAATGATCCATTGCAGCTGGGGAGAACAACTAACGGGGCCTGCAATGCTGGGCACATGTAGGTATGAGATGTGGGGTTGTCTGCGGTGTGTTGGGATCTCAATACCACACGGGGGAGTGCAAGAACCCGATCTACATGTATTTCAGTGATTGTTCCTTCCAGAGATACATGCTTAACCTTGCTCTTATTCTTCATGCTACCCTCCTCTTCTTGTACTGCTTGTCTTTGCTGAGCAGCATCATGATATCTCCCTCCAAGCCCCTTGCCTCCTGCTCCATTGTAAGACCCCTCATCTTTATGACTAGCTGCCCCACCCCCACTGACTGGGCCATAGTGGGTCTGGGCTGCCCTCCCCTTGAAGGGCTCATATGACCCCCCTCCCTCTGAACATGTGTTTTCTGTCTTGTCCTGGCTGTCACCCCTCTGAGTCACAGGCCTACTTTCACCCCCCTCTCCTTCTCTGACCTGTTCCCTAGCTTGCTCATATTCACTTTCTCCTCCTGTCTTTTCGTTCGCTCTATGTTTAATTTGCCTCATTTGTTCTTCATAGTTCTGCTTTTCCTGTCTTTCCCTCTTGTCTAGTTCTTCTGTTATGTAGGCTACTTCGTCTTGTGTGGCGCCTGATTGGCGATTTGTAACCTCTCCCAGAATGGAAGTCAATTGATCTGAGGTCGGCCTTCTGCCATGTGATGGGTTTTCCTCTTCTGAGGAAGAGTGCCCCTGTTCTGTGGTGATACAAGCATCTTGAAAGATCACATCCTTCTCCCTTTGTGTCTGGTGTTTTTCATACCGTGCTGGTGAGGTGCAGTCACTTTTATCTTTTGATCTTTTCCATGGAGTGGGAGCGTTTCTTAATGGAGTCAAAGCTACCGTTCCCACCATTCTATAATTACCCCCATCTATCGCAGGACTTCCCTGTTCTGAGCCAGATGCGCCTCTTATCATCATTTGTAAGTTAGTCACGGGTTGCACGGTTGGGGGAGGGAGAGAGTAAGGGGGAGGTTGTCTACTTAGACTGCTCAAGTCCGGATAAATGAGAGAAGAGCAGACGGGGATAGATGGAGTCTGTATAAATCCTGCTTGAGATTTTTGCTCTGAGTTAGAGTTATTTGGAGTGCCCACTTATTTTACAACATTGCTGAGAGTGTGCTTTCCCCTGTCTTCCCCGTCAGAGTTAGAGATATCATCTTTCCGTAATCCCCTAAAAAATTTGACTCGTTTTGCTACATAGTCAAATATTTCTCCCATTGTAGGTGGATCTTCTAACACCTCCGTGCCTTCAATGTCATGAGGGAACAGGGGAGCGCTTAAGGCACTCCGGTCCTGGGCTACTGTCATGACGGGGGAATTGTTGTCTGTGACGGGAGCAATATTTACCCCGATCATGGCCAGAGCGGCATTATGACAAATCCTCCTTAATTTATCTACCGCCTCTTTTTCTTTGTTTAATTTGGTATGGCCTAGCAATCCGGGCTTTTGTTCGTTTAGGTGTGCTAGTTTCTTTACAAGCTGTCGTTCATAAACATTGAGAGCAGAACCCAAGTTTCCTACCGTATTATCACTTTTGACCCTGTCTTCTGTTATCATTTTATCATGAAGAAATCGGAGGTCTGCCCAAGCTTTCTTCTTGTCCCCCTGTTTTATCCCAGTGAGAATCAATCGCTTAATCTTTTCCCACTGTTCCCTGAAACTGCCAGGAATTAGGACGTCTGATTTCTCCTCAAACTGTCCTTCCATGTTCACTTCGCTTCTATTTATCTGACTAGATTTAATATGTGTTCACTTGTATTTATTAATATACTGGACAATTGTCGTTGTTACACTTAACGTACTTATTCTATTTATTTAAATGCCCTGTCCTCATTTCAGACATGCAAACAGTTGGTGTAAATTCAAAGTTTGAAACTGGAACAATACAAAAAACGTCCAGCAGATGGAGCCAAATAAAAATGTCTCTGTTCACCAAATGGCTGCCTGCTCAGCAGCAGCACAGCTCCCAAGAATTCTCCTCAACTGCTTCACAGAATTGCGAAAAACACACAGTTTTTATTCCCCGTACAGTCTGTCCGGCCTTTATAGTGCGATGTTTATTTCAACAGATGGCGAGACTTCTGAAAATGCTTCAACACCCCCTTGCGGCGATGCGATTTTCAGCAAGTCTTCAAAATCTCTTTATCGTCACGTTTAGCTTTTTCAGATTTATCCCCACAGACAAAGGATAACTGAGTCCGCTCGCTTCAAAATGGCTTTTTGAAGTTTGCGTCACTCTCCCTTGGATTGTTACATATAAGTCAATCGAACTCCTATGAGTTCTAATATCGTTATTCAATTTAGTCTTGGATGGAGAATGAACACTCCACTAGATTTCCCCAGCAAATCTGTCACAAATGGAATGAGCACCATAGATCACAGTAGCTGCTTCACTTTTATTTTATATACCTTTCCTAACACAGTAAAATATGTATTGTATATTCTACCGTAAGTTTAAAACACTGTGAATTCCTTTGACAACCCTAAAATTTAGTGTAGTCAATGATAAACCTTCGAACAAAAACAGGCGGTTTTTACCTTTTGTGAAAATGCAGGGCCCTGCTGTCAGTTGTCAAAGGTATTCTAGGTATTCCCCTGGACCTATTCCGGTCCGCTGTGCTTCCTCCTTCCGCTTCTATCAGCCAAAACGTCGGGGGTCACCACTTGTTGGAGTGTGAAGAGAATCAGTTGTGTTCTCCTCAAGCTCCGCGCCGTTCCTTGATAAAAACTCTTTTAATGATAAAGGAAGAATTGAATAGCACACATATCAAGATAATCAATAATCAGTTTTAATAGTAGAATATACAATACAACAATAAGGGAACCCCTGCTATTTCTACTCCCTGAAAATAGGTCTTACCCTGTGGTCGGTCAGCAGAAAGAGAGCGAACAGAGGGCATGCCCTCAAGTCATAATAGGTTTCGAAAAGGGGATCATTCCAACTAGGAGATCATTGATTGGTCCTCGCCGAGGGGATCCTGAAAACCCTCATCTCTCCAGGAGATAAGGCAGACATCTTTTGGTGTCCCAGTACCAAACTCACTGCATACCAAGCCCCTTATCGCTCCCTAGATCTTCAAGGAATTTAACACACACACATCTCCCCTGCTGCTGCCCCCTTTCCCAGCTTTAACATACATTGATATTTGGTATTTTCACAATATGCTTAAGATATAATTGTTTATATTTTGATTACACATTAACTTCATACATGCAGATTACTTTACAGCTCAGAAGGATATGGTGGGGTCATGCCATTTAGGGATTTAAAAGTAAATAAAAGGATTTTGAAATGAATCCTAAAATGTATTGGCAGCCAGTGGAGCGAAGTCAAAATGGGGGAAATGTGGTCATATTTCCGTGTGCCAGTTAAAAGCCTTGATGCGGCATTTTGCACCAGCTGCAGACGAGCGAGGGAGGACCCACTGACCCCCATGTAGAGAGAGTTACAGTAATCCAGCCGAGTGGTGACAAAGGTGTGGATTACTGTCTCAAACTGCTGTCTGGACAGAAAAGGTTTTATTTTAGCTAGCTGCCTAAGGTGATAAAAGCTTGTTTTTACCACCGATTTAATCTTACTCAAGTTTTAGTTCACGGTCCATTTCAATGCCAAGGTTCGTAATGGTGGGCTTGGTGTATGAGCCAAGGAACCCAGGTCTACAGAAGTGGTGCCAGTGATGCCACCATCTGCGGTAGCCATTCCGTGGACCAGATTATTCATCTGGCACACGCAGCGGTCTGAATAATCACTCCCGTCTGGAGGCGGGGATGTCCTGCTGAGGGGTGATCAGTGAGACACCCAACACGCCAAGATTATTGTCCGCTGCTGCCATCTGCGCCCCGAGCCTGAACATTTTATCCAGATATTCCAGGATTTCACGGCCATGCGGCAGTGGGGGCAGAGGCTTCCTCCCCTCGGCCCACCCGGCTGCCTGCGGAAGCAGATGGGCCGCGAGGCTCTCATCAAGGGGGGGCACACTGGGACACTCCGTGTCCGAGCGGCCCTGTACCCTTAGAATTCCTGCCCACGTTGCCACTGGAGCCTTCGTTCTCAGTGGCTGTCGCCACGTCACCTCCACACACTGCCAGATGTCTGGCAAGGGGGGGCGAAAGGAAGGGCGGCTGCGTCGGACGAGCCGGGCCATAGAAGCCCTGACGGAGGCGCCTCATCGGCCTCGGTGGCAGCGGTGGGGGGAGCGGTAAGCCTGCACGCCAGTAGAGGGCGGAGCCTGTGTGAGATATAACGTTGGGTTACGTATGGTAACCCTTGTTATATAAGCACAGCGGAGCCCTCTACTGGACTCTATGGGTACTCACCCATATCCTACCATGCACGCATTCCTTCATTGAGACTTCGTGGGCCCGGGAAACGTAAGCACATTACGTCCGGGGAGGGGGTCAGATGCCCACTGACCCACAGCCCCCCTCTCCCTCCTCACCAGTCCTGCGTTGCCCCAGCAAGCACAGACGATGAAAAGGAGCCAGATAAAACGTAACGAAGGGACCTGGTATGTCCTTCCCGCTTCGGTCAGCCCGGATGTTTAAACAACTCAGGTGCACCGATAAAGCGGTTAACTCAGACACTCTTTTGGCTTTCATTAACCTGTTAAGCCCCGAGCCTGTTTTTCATGTTTCAGGCTCGAAAATGACATTCCCAGAACAAATGACCATATCTTCCCTTCTAAAAGGGTTAAATTAATCATCTTTTCTCAAAGTAATGATAAACCTGTGAGTTGGATGTAGAAAAGTCAGAATCAATATAGATTTTTTTTATTTTAAAGAAAATTCAGATTGAACATGGTAAAAAACTGTAAATTATAGAAAGATATTATAAAATATTTTGTACTTATAGTGAAAACTAACCTTGGATGATGGGTTAGTAGACTCAAAGCTTTAGGAATCCAAAGTACAACATATAATAAGTACCCTGTATCAAGATTGATGCAAAACAAGTGATATTTGACCTTTTTAGAGACAATTAGAAAAAAAAACCTCTTTTGGGGTCATTTGGGTGGATTTGACCTATATCTGGCCCCCCTTGCTCGATTTTGACATGTGACATCTCTTTCTGACCGTCAGAGCCAATAGAATCGAGGGGAAGTCCCACATAGTCCTTATTTGGTCATGTCTGTTTGTTAGACTGCCGCGTCAGTCAAAGCATTGGAGCAGCAGCAGCAGGTGGCTACCATTAGCAGCTAACTTTTGGTCTCCGGTTTTGCCATCAATATGGAATTATGGACTATAAATGAAAAAAATGTGATTGCCCATACTTTCTCAACCTATGGATTAACCGTTGCAGCAGCGTTTTTTCTCGTTTGAATGCCATTGAACACTAATGATCAGATTGACAGCTACGGTGAAACGATGTCCCGTAAAAGCTCCATAAAGGTACGTGTTGTGATGTCTGTGTTTGCTTCCCCTGTTGTGAGTTTGTATCTTTCAGTGTTGAGGCTGGCACCGTTAGATTCTGTGTCTTTATGATCATAAACGATGTGCTGGATGTGCAGAGCTAGGATAAGTAATAAGGGAGCTTGGAGTGATTGTCGGTGCGGTAATAGGTTAGCATTTTTCGCTCGGGGCTAATTCAGAGGGTCAGTGTATGGTATGTGTGTTTTTAAAAATAAAAAATAAATGAAAAATACTTTTTTTTGAGTTTTTCCCCGTTATATGGATATAAAATATTCATAGTTTATTAAATATTAAGGTTCCTTGAGACACAGTGTCGTGAAAAAAAAAAAAAAAAGCCCCCGCCGAGGGGGGCTTTGGGGCTTAACAGGTTGAGGCAAGTAGCAATGCTGTCTTCCATGACAGTGCTTTCAGGGAAGAGAGCTCCAGAGGCTCAAATGGTCCTCTGACCAGAACCTCGAGCACCAACGGCAGGTCCCACTGCGGGGCAGAGGCGCTCACCACTGGGCGCAGCCTCCTGACCCCCCGCAAAAACCGCGACATCAGCGACTGGACAAAAACTGACCTGCCGTTAAATCCCTCGTGGCAGGACAAGATGGCTGCTGCATACACTTTCACTGGTTTTCTTGTTCCAGTATGTCACTGTCACTTTGTTTTTGACACTTTAAAATATTGCTTTCTTACTAAAATGCTGTACAAATCAGATTTATTATTTAATAAAGAACATTTTTCCGAGTAAAACATTTAAAAATTCAAATAAAAAATTCAAAAAAAGAATTGACATTGTTTTTTCTTTATTATTCAATATCGCGATAAATACCGTACCGTGGACTTGTTATCGCGATATTATCGTAGCGTGAGTTCTTGGTATCGTTACATCTCTACTTTATAGTGTCCGATAGTGCCCAAAATACTTCAAATGTAATCATTCCTGTCACCTTTCAAACTAAATCTGCATATTGTGATTAAAATCTGCCCATACGTATATGTAAAGTAGAACAAATTACTGAGTAAAAGTCAGAGGGTCAACAAAATGTTTTGAAATCATGGGAAGATGGATAACAATAGAAATTGTCTTAGTAATTAGTGTGATACCTTACTCAAAACAAACAGATAATTGTGATCCACAGCACTTAGGCCCAGTGTAAGATTGAAAACTGCTGTTTTAAAGCTTCCTTTTTCAGACACCCTCAGATCTCAACCTTGCCTAATGTTGGGTGTCTCCAGTTGAAATTTGATAGTTGGGATACACATTTTGTATGCATGTAATTATGTAACATTAAGCTGTTTTTGGCTCTTTTTCTGCTGTAACAATGTAAATGTCCCCTCTGTGGGACTAATAAAGGTATTCTGAGTCTAATTGTTTTGGAACTGTCCCTGGTCATCCTCGCTCTTTTCCATTTACCACCTTTAGTCATTCACCTCTTGTCAGACCCTCAGCTGGAGAACAATCTGCCCACTAATGGCCTCATAATTTCCAATTGTCCTTAATGAAAATGACTATTCTGGACAATGGGAGGAAATTACATTACATTTGAGCAATGGACGACCCGCTCTTTAGCCCTGCTATGACTCCCCAATGCCCCCCTTCCACAAAGCCTCTGATGGACCATCTGTAAGGACGGACGGGGTTTGGTATCAATAATAATATTCCTTATTAAACCACACAATGTATAATTAAGATCCAGTGTAGTTTAATTGGAGATATTTCTCTTTTTCTCTTTCCTGCCTCTCACTATTCCTTCTCTCTCTCATTTGAGTTGGGATTATTCCAGCCCAAAAAAGGCTCATCTGTTGAAAGGAGTTAATGTATATGTAATGAACGTTGACCTATTGTCTGCACAACTTAATCCTGGTACAGAAGGCTGCCATCTTCCCCTCTACTCTCTATCACCACCTCTGGTTGACAAAATGTTATCTCAGAAATTGGGCATTTTGCAAATTACAAAATACCTTTTTTTGAACCTGTCAAGCCCGAGAGACCCCGGTACCGGGGCCATCCCGCAACATCTTGAAGGAAACAGTGTCTGAGGGCATGTTCATTTAATAAACTATGAATGTTTTATATCCATGTAATGGGAAGAAACTCATCTAACTGATCATTTATCTTTTCTGCACATCCAACACATCGTGAGATGACACAGAATCGATGGGTGCAGACATTATCACTCAATGATACGAACTTGCGACTTTATAAACAAAAACAGACATCAAAACATATGGCGCTAGGTAGCTAAAAACGCTAACATGGCTCATCTGTGTCGTACTCTGGTCAAAAGTGGTCTTCAATGGCATTAAAACGATAAAAACGCTGCTGAAGTTAATCCATAGGTTAATCCAATGGGTCTGTGTCCCTTTGGAATGATTTCTGATAATACATAAGCAATAAACCTGCTTTTCCGTTTCCAGATGTCAGAGCGAGAGACAGGTTCACTCTCATGCAAACCTGCATGCGCAAAGCCCCCACCTTTTTGCTTTAGCATGTGTGTGAGTGGGGAGATTCCCCTTCGCTTTTATTGGCTCTAATGGTCAGAAAGAGATGTCAATCACCAAAATCGACCAATGGGTTCCAGAGAAACGGTAAAACCCCCATTTCCACCCAAATCACCTCAGAGGTGGAGTTTCTTTGCTAAACCTCTCTAAAAAGATCAAATGTCACTTGTTTTGCATCAATCTTGATACAGGGTACTTATTATATGTTGTACTTTGGATTCCTAAAGCTTTTAGTCTACCTTACCATCATCCAAGGGTAGTTATCACTGTAAGTAAAAAAGAATTGTTGGACGGACACTATAATTTACAGTTTTTTACTATGTTCAATCTGAATTTTCTTTAAAAATTAAAAACATCTATATTGATTCTGACTCTTCTACATCCAACTCACAGGTTTATCATTACTTTGAGAAAAAAGATTATTAATTTAACCCTTTGAGAAGGGAAGATATGGTCATTTGTTCTGGGAATGTCATTTTCGAGCCTGAGACCTGAAAAACCGGCTCAGGGCTAAACAGGTTAATAAAACAATAGCATAAACAACAGGGGTGTAACGGTTCACAAACATTTCGGTTCGGTACGTACCTCGGTTTTTAGGTCACGGTTCGGTACGTTTTCGGTACAGCAGAAATAATTATCAAAAGCATAAAATATTTGTTGTTTTTAATTATTATTAAACTGTGAATAATGTATTCACTCAAATAAATACAACATATAATAAAATAAACATCAAGGTGCAGCATTTCGATGAACTGAAATAATCTGTATTTGAACTTTACTGTACTAGTACTCACAAAACATAAACTATTAGTTTTGGGTTTTTAATTATTATTAAACTGTGAATATTCACTCAAATAAATACAACATATAATAAAATAAACATCAAGGTGCAGCATTTCGATGAACTGAAATAATCTGTATTTGAACTGTACTGTACTAGTAGTCTACCTAAGCAGCCAGTTTGACATTATGACTTGCTTGTCATTGTATTTTCATGTTTTTTTAAAGAAAAATGTACTTGTCCACATTGCTTGCCGAAAGGGCAGATCTGCTGGCACTAACAATGTCTCCTGCTGTGGAGAACACCCTCTCGCTAGGGACAGAGGTAGCAGATACAGCCAGGTAGCGCTTTGCTAACATGGCAACATAAGGATATTTGGCGTTTGTAATAGCTTTGGCTCGGTCTGAACTTGTTGCGAGTGGTGGAGGCTTAAATGCTAGTGGGAGTTGGGTTTGCACTTCAGTCTTTTTTCTTTTGGTACCGGTGATATTCACGTTCGGGTGATGCCTTTTCAAATGAGTGTGCAAGTTTGATGTATTGCCAGCCGCGTAACCAATTTTAGTTGAACAATGCAGACAAATAGCTTTGGTTCGGTCCACCTGTCTTTGTCCGTCATCCTTGTACGTAACTGCGAAACCAAAATGTTCCCAAACCGGAGACTTCAATGATGATGGAGGATGTTCGAGCTGAACTTTATCTGCGTTCGCCATTTAGACAGTTCCTCAAATTACTGACTCAATTTGAACGCATCCCTCTGACCAGTTCTCATACTGTAGTATGCCTCTCGTCCAATGAAATGACTTGGTCGCTCTATGACGCGTTGAACCCAAGCGACAAACTCTGGGGAAGAGCCGGGACGCCAATACGGAAGTGCCACACACTGCAGTGCATATATTGGCCGATAGGCGATGACTGCAGAAAGGAGCAATTTCCATAGACCCCCATGTTAAAATGCCCAATTTCACGGCAGAAAAAAACATGTTTCTGCCCCTGGCTTCCAAACATTTTATTATCGATATAGTTAGATTCCACCTTCATGATTATGAATCTGTGAGTGAATTGTTTTCTAACACGACCCTTTTATTTATATTAGGTCTTAAAGTTTTTGCATAAATTAGGGCGTGGTCACATTGAGTGACGGCTCTGTCAAGTGACTGCTGCTGTTAGCGTCCTGTCTCTCTGCTAGCTGCTCCGTGAAGCTACAGGGACTCTGCCTGCTCGGGTCATCCAGGGAACACAACTTGACCCGGCCGTGTTTGTTTGTTCTTCATGCTTATATATCGGACTATTGTGACTCGCTCTGGGGTTGAAACAGACGGTGCATGAATGCGGTTCTGCGGTAAGTGAAATTCGAGTACTTATTTATGTGTTAATGATTTTAATCAGCTACGTAATGAATGTTAATGCTTGGGTTAGCGTGTCGAGTGGTAGCTACGTCGGTGCTAACGATGCTAATCGTAGCCTCCAAGTTAAAATCATAGACTGTATATATAAAGGTTAAAACGAAATAGACAAGTGTTAAGCGTTAAGTGGGATAATACTGTAGAACAAACGGCTCCTTGTAACTTCGAGAGATATTTTTGTATGTATAGGAACTGTATGTAGACAAGCTAATGTCGAAGTAGTGTATGTGAAATCAACCTCACAATAAGATGTGTGTATATTACAATTATTAATGTCATATTTCAAGATGATTACGTTAACGTCACAGTCATCTGAAGAACGAACCGAAACCTTGTTGTTTTTATTAATTGCATTACCAAATTGGTATCAAATAAACAGTAAGCATTGGTAACACAACTTCCAAAGTTACAGTAAAATAAAAAGGACCCTGACTCGGACAATACACAATCCAACATGTTCAACAGAAGAGAATCAGTTATATTGTTTGTACACATGGTACTTTACATATATATCTGTTTGTTTAAGGTGTCCAGGTGATGCAGACAGGCTGGACCAGAGAGTGAGAGACAGAACTGGACTCCTCACAGCAGTGAACTTCAGCACAGGTACAAAGACTCTTTCTTCATACTGTACAAAGAATCAATAAAGATATTGGTTTATACACTGATATACATTCCATTAAACAATACTAAATACTTGATCACCTACACGTCAGTGAAGTTGAGGGGTTTTCCATGCACAAAGTTACATTTAGATGTTAACAAGCAATTCTTTCTAATTTAATGTAATGAAGGCAAAGATATTTAACACATAGTGAGAACTGCTACTATTTATCTCTCAATATTGTCTGTAAAAAACGTGGTGAAAGTTATTCTTTCAGTGAGACAACAGAGCAAGCTTCTACAGTTGCACTACATTTTGATAACAGTTAAATATTATTTTGATAATAACTAGGGATGCACGATAATTATCGGCCCGATAATTATCGGCCCGATATTAGGAATTATGACGTCATACCGATAAACCCGATAACAGTATTAATAGCACCGATAACATACAATATATTTTTTGGGTAAAAAAAAGAAAAAAATACTGCGGTGTGGGTGGATTGGGATGAGGGGCGCTTGTTTTTCACTCGGCTCCTCCCGTTTTGCCAGTACTGTGGTAATTAGTGGTATAGGAAGAGGGGAGTTTTTCACAAATCCAGCGCTCCCTAACTCATGCCTGTGCGGCGGTGAAGCCAGGAGAGTAAACAAACATGTCGTCGGTGGTATGGGACTATTTTAAAGTTTCGGAGGTAGACAGTTCGCTTGCTATTTGTAACAAATGCAATGCAGAAGTTCCACGAGGAGGGAAAAAAAACCTACAATACTTCCAACCTGATCAGTCACCTGAAACATCGCCACGATGGTGTGTTTAAAGCGTACGAAGATGCCTGCGCTGCTAAACTAGCGGCTAATCCAAAACCAGCTGCACGATCTCTAACTTCATCATAGAAATGATGGCGCTTGACGACCAGCCCTTCTCCCTCGTCGAAGATAAAGGATTCAGTCGGCTAATTCATCATTTGGAGCCCAGGTTTATCATCCCAAGCCGCCGCCACTTTTCAGACGAGTGTTTACCAGCCAAGTATAATGAGATCGCCACACTCCTTCATACTCTGATCGATAACGATATACGGGACATAAGTTTCACCACGGACATATGGTGATGTTAGCCCCGTTAGCATGCTAGGTCTGACGGCGCAGTGGCTGGACAAAGACTACAAACATTGACTTTTTTGACGCAATTATATTTATTTGGGAAAATAAATATGGTCACTTTGAAGAGTCAAAACTGTTCTTGGCTTTGTTTTGTTCATAGTAGTAATGCTCATGTCATTTGCTCACTACTAGTCTTTTTTTTACCACCAGGTGTGCAAAAACTACAGGTACATTTATATAATATTATTATCGGTTATCGGTATCGGTCTTGAGAAGCAGGAAGTTATCGGTATCGGTATCGGTTTCAAAAAACCAATATCGTGCATCCCTAATAATAACATATATTTCAATGTTGATGAACTTCATACTGTTCATTCATAATCTGATTGTCTTTGTAGCTCACTGTTGAAATACAAAAAAACCATTACAATTACAAAATAGTTATATCTACAGCCCCTACAACACACAAACACACCGCTTTCATAAATAACACACTTGTTCTGCAATAATATGTTTTATGTTTCCTGTAATTTTTGTTAGGAAAGGACATGCCTGAAAGACACGACATTTTCTCCTTCTCTGAGGGTCAAGAAGAACATCCAAGAGGAACATTAAAAGCTGATGTTGAATGCACCTATTTCCACATCTACACTCCATCAGCTGATTATTTCTATTTGCCTCACTTTATGAGCTTCACATCACTTGTGCCTTGTACCGCAGAGTTTGCAACGTCACAAATAAATCGAGCCAATCTTCAGTCAGATGTGAATGTGTAATCTAACATTTTCAGTACGAATAATGGACGAAAGGAGTGCAAATACAAATACAATTTATTGAAATGTGAACCAAAAGTTAATCAAACATGTTTAAATAAAAAGCACATATGGACAGAAGGTGTAAAAATGTATAAGTAAACACATTTAGTCAAATAAAGTGACAGACTAGGCCTGTGCAGTTGGTATCAGCTTTGCCCACCATGGGCTCCTCCATCAGGCCTGGTCCTCCTCGCTGAGGAAAGACCCTCAGTCCTCTCCAAACCAACAGACAGGACGTCCATCACACGGAGGTTTCTCCCTGAAGTCTCTGGAGCTCTCTGGACACCACGCTGTCTCAATCCGTCCACACTGAATATGAGAGGGGAGAAATGAAAATAATAAATGCTTTAGTTTAGACAATAAGAAATATAAAGTTGACTGTTGAGTTGCTCAGTTTTTTTAGATTGTCAATACTATTACTGTATAACTAATATCTCAAGTTAAGAGGGACATTCAAATAAAGATTGGTCTTTAAATACATTTTGTCTTTTGAATTGTCTAAAGTCAAGGATCTAGAACTGGTACTTAGTTTTAATGATACAGTCTGGTTATTATGCTGTTTGGAGGAGGCCTCACAGGTAAGAGCACTAACTAGCTACCATCACATGTACCTTAGCTTGACTTAAATGTATTAAACGTATAGTTAAGTGATATCAAAATATAAATAACTAATGTCATGCAAACAAATTAATATTTGCTTGATTCCAGTGTTGAATTTAGCACAATTGCATACAAACGTTAAGGGATTTTAAGATTCTGAAGTATTATGCTAAAAACTCAATAACTTAGATTATTATTTATAGTTTTGCTGAATAGTTTCATGTCCGCTTACCTTAGAAACGTAAAATGCGACGGCAGTGTGCAGATGGGGACCATGTTAGCTTAGCTTGGTAGCTTCAGCTAGCTCTTGAACTTTCAGCTCGGTGGCAGCAGGTCCCGCCTCGGCTCCGCCTCTTTACCCTTATTTGGAACAGGCTGGAGCAGGCGGGAGTTGAACTCTGACGTAGCTGTCGAGCCGTTAGTGGCCGACTCCGCCTACTAAGGGCTTCTCTGCAACTCTGCAGAATCCTATGGGTGACGTCACGGACCCTACGTCCATTTATATATACAGTCTATGCTTGAACCCAATGTGAGCAAATTACTCTGAATGCTGCGACGCAGCACCTGAGATTACTTCCAAAAAGTTGTGCACGTTCTCTATTTTTTACATTTAACGTTATATTCGTTCGGTACACTTCGGTACACACGTGTACCGAACCGAAGGGCCTGCACCGAATAATTTCGGTACGGGTACGTATACCGTTACACCCCTAATAAACAATATTACAATTTCAGAAGTTGCACTGAATTAATTGAAATATGTATTTGTTTGAATGGATGTAACTTAAGGTATTTACATAAGCCAGTATACTATAAACAACCAGAAAGCCAATAAGCACCTCTGTAACTGCACAGTGTTTTCCTGAAGCCATCTGACTATATTTGTTAATGAGCCAATAAAGCCATCGATGGTAATGAAATGATGTTGCTGAGAGATATTGATCTTGGCCAGGGTCTTAAACTAGAGAGCGGAGAGCATGGTCACCCATGCCCAGAATGAGAGCTTCAAAGGGGACATCATTACGGTTTTAAGCAACATTTTTACCTGACCATTTTACCTATGAATGTTCAATTTGGTTGTATGACTGTTCAATTACATCGGTCAGGTTCTTTCCCTGGGGGTGTTCAGAAAATGTGATACCTAT
Source organism: Gobionotothen gibberifrons (assembly GCA_943591055.1). Taxonomy (NCBI): domain Eukaryota; kingdom Metazoa; phylum Chordata; class Actinopteri; order Perciformes; family Nototheniidae; genus Gobionotothen; species Gobionotothen gibberifrons. The sequence goes on along the minus strand of CALSBZ010044982.1, from coordinate 92,348 downwards.
GTGCTCATTAGATTATGGGGTATCAATTGATCAAATGGGGAAGAAAATGCCTTAGAGGGGGAAAATGTCAGCGGGTTACCGAGGCCATTAGGAATTATCACCTGAAGGTGTAAGGGTAAAAAGACCAACCACATATGAAGTCTGGGTAACATGCACATTCTCAGTAAATGTAATGAAGTGGAAATGTTGATTTAAAGGCTGAATTGCTACTATAAGTAAGCTTACAGTCATATATATATTTTGCCATTAGGGGTCAGTGGATCAGCCTGAAGCACTACAACATAACACTACCAGCCTGTCCTCCTACAAAAAACGACCAAATAGGTCGATTGTTTAAGCAGCTTAGATTACGACATTACGACCCATAGTCACGTTTTTAACGTGTAGCCCCTAGTGGTTGTGTAAGAAACAACATGCTCCCGTTTATTAGTTTATTCACAAATAACCCTCTCTGGAAAATCGTAGAATAGTTTGGCCATTAAAATGCTTTTTGATAAGATTTCTAGCGAGAAGTGTATATTGTACTCTTAGAATCCACGTCCAGTGGATGTGTAGGATCTAGTTTGATAGATATTTACAAAGATGAGGATAACGTGTATGCAGCTTCCATGTAAAGTTAGCGTGGGTGAAAACAGCTTTTCCGGTCTCGAAGTTTTCATAATAAAACCGGATATATTCCCCTCACTGTCAAATGATTACACAGTGATATCTGCATTACTCATCCACTAAAAAACATCAGTTTATCCTTGTTAATTACACGATATTGATTGGTTTAAATTGTGTACAATGCTTTTGTGTTTTTAACCTTCGATTCAGAGAAACAAATAGTTTTTTAGGAGTTTTTTTAACACTACAGTTTCCCAAGACACTACACTACCCAGAATCCCCAGCTATCGTTTGGGACTACAACATCCACCTTGCTTTACAAACCCCGTGGTTAGTCATCAAGCCCTGTGATTGGATGTTGGAGTGGCAGTGCGACAAGGTTACGCTGAGTGTCAACAGCTCTTTGAAATGGAATGGAACCACGGCAGACTTTCCAAAACTGGAATTGGACGGGTCCAGCCCATACATCCATGGTCCAGCCCCCCCCCCCCAGAACTACACCTGATGGCTATTGTATTTCCCACAATTAGAAGTTGCCAGTATTAAACTGTGTACACCCTGGAGGTTTAGGGGATACGAAACACAGTGGTGTTATCAAATGTAAAATATATAATTAATAAATGGGTGAATTAATATACCCACATGACAGCTCAGGTCAGAAGAGCTTTATTTAACAGCTGGTATTATGTCTGTGACCCCTCCTGTTGTTCATTGATAAGGCTGAAACATGCACTTGTCAAGGTTCAGAGGCACATTTTGCAAATATGGCATCGATCATCTTAAGATAAGATAAGATATACTTTATTGATCCCAAGTTGGGAAATGTTTTTGTTACAGCAGCATACTACTTTGTTCTACTCCACTACAATTCAGAGGTTAACCTGGTATTTTTACTCCACTACATTTATTTTAGTTACTTTTCAGATTCTGATTAATGATGTGAAATATAAACAACCCTTAAATCAGACTTTAGTTACACCTAAGTCAAATTCAGGGTGATTGTCAAGTGCCAAAATAAACTGTGCAATATATTGGACGTTAAGTACTTTGTCAGACTTCATATTTATCTGTGGATAACCCCAAAAAAAATGTCTTATTCAAAAGAAGACCTTAACTTAAAGTAATCTTTAATGTTTAAATAAAGCATTATTAGTTTGTCTGTTTTGCACATCCTCCTGTTAATATCTTTGGACGTCCTGCACTAAACTGTTTTATTGTAGAGATCACTACAGTATCTTCTTGATATTTTCAATTTTGTATGTAGGCTACTCTTAATATTTAAATGTTTTCATCAAATAAAACGTATTCAACATCAAAATTCAATAACGTGCTTTAACCACCAGGCGGCGCGGGTTAAAAAAACAGTGGTGTAGTTAATAAAACATAATAATATCAGACATAATATGACTATTAACTTTATTGTGAAATTAAAACAGAACGGTAAAGGAAAATATAGTTTCAGTCTCTCGATTTGAAGCTTATGCATTGTACCATGAACCTGTATAGACCTGTAACAGTCAACTTCATGAGGAGTTGGAAAGGTAGTAAATAATATCTTTAAAAACTACAAAAAAATCCCTTTCTGCAGCTGTGCACCATTATGGTGTAAATATAACCTATATACCAATTGGATCAAATATAAAAGTCAGCCGAATTAGTGTTGATACTGTAAGGAGACGTATTGTGTGAAAAGAAATGGAAAATGTTGTTTAATTGCTAATATATTTATGATGCACGTCACGTATTCAGTTTTGGCGGCATTTCTTACAGTTTGTCAAAGGGTCTTCTGATCAGGGCTCTATAAATAAATATCTACGGCAGACATGTAATATTTAATGCAGCCGAACCGTGTATTACAATGCCGTTATGTGATGACTTTCAAAGAGAAAAGCAAAAACACTCGGAATTAAGTATTATTTTATCTTTTAAAAATGTTTTTCCGATATCATATCGGATAAACATCATATCAGGAAATGCATTGCGGCGATGTTTTAGCCTATCAAAACCTCTGAAAAAAGAAAGGTGTCTCTCAGAATCGAAAGAAAAAAACCTATGGGAAAAACACAAAAGCATTGTACACAATTTAAACCAATAAATGTCGTATAATTAACAAGGATAAACTGATGTTTTTTAGTTGATGAGTACTGCAGATATCACTGTTAAATCATTTGATCATTGGTTTTATTATGAAAACCTCGAGACCGGAAATACTGTTTCCACCCCGTAACTTTACATGGAGGCTGCCGCATACCTCAAATCATCTTCGTAATATCTATCAAACTATAGATCCTACATATCGACTGGACGTGGATACTAAAAGTACAATCTGCACTTCTCGCTAGAAATCTAATCAAAAAGCGTTTTAATGGCCAAACTATCCTACAATTTAGGGTTTTACAGAGAGGGTTATTTGTGAATAAACGACCATCTGAAACGTTTGCATTCTACGGGAGCACTAGAGGGTAATTATAGGACGTATTTGGTCGTAATAATTTGGCCTGAACAATCGGTCTATTTGGTCGTATGAGTTGGAGGACTTGTTGAACACTACATATTATCAACGTGCAGTTAGTTGTATGGCAGAATGACATTATCACATAGATCTGTTTCTGTCCAAAAGGAGTTGGGTGAAAACATTTTGATTTCAGCTTTTTCCTTAACAAAGTCTCATCACTTCAGTTTTGGGGATCATCTGTACCCAGCACAACTCTCGATCTTCTCTATCTCAATGCAACTGTGTTGGTAGATAAAACCAACACAGCTTCAGGAGGTCTTCATGTAACAGATGTGGCAATAACTCCTCCCACACACACATCCTCTTGTGCAGAGAAGTAGCTGCACCAGCTGCACGCAGAGATATGAAGTTAATTAAACTGCCAATCCCTGTGAGCACCATGACAACCAGAGAAGACCTGTGGCTGAATTAGAACGGGGGGGGGGGGGGGGGGGCTGGGGGTTGAAGTAAACTGTAGTCATTCATTATATACGGAGCAAAAAGTATATATATACATGTACAGTAAATGTGTTTGTTATTAGGGGTGTCCTGATTATCCAAATCAATTATTTGATTTGACTTTTGATTTACAAATCTTGAATTAATTGGATTTTCCATTGGATTTGAATATTTGCTCTGCCAGTGATTGATGTGCCATTGCTCTAATCTGGATTTGGTAAAAATAATCAGATCATTGGCTTTTTGCCCTGACAACTGTCATTTACATCTAAAAGATAAATATATGTATCAAGTGGATATTTCATCCATAGGTGTTAGGGAATGTACCAAATGATTAAATATAAAGAAGTAATTCAAATTGTTATAAAACTTGTAGTAACTCATTTGGCCAGGGAGAAGAAATGTTGAAAAAATAATTTTAAAAAAGAGCCATTGAATAGCAAAAGCTTAATTTTCCTAACTTGCAAAAAGCCACCAGATCCTGAACTCTATTTTCTGCCAAAAACACATTATTCATTCACATAACTCACAGGGAAGGCATCATGTTCTGTTATTCAAAATGTTGTTATCTTTTTCTTCATCTACAAGTCCGGAACTTGACGTGTTGTCTTGGAAGATTTAGCTGCAGGCTCCTGGATAGCTACGCTGCAGATTCACGGTAAGTTACAAGCTCCTGTAAGATGTTTTGTGTAAGTAATGTTGGGTTTTTTTTGGACGCAGGAAGTATTCATAGGTAAAAGGAATATAAGTACAGGGTGAATTTAAGCTTGTTGCTCCTTTTTATACAATTTTAGCTAAATATCAACATTTTGAATCCCCGGTAAAACAGCTACATTTGAGCAGTGCGAAAAAGATTCCTTTGCGTGTGTAAACGAGATGAAAATGGTGAATAGCTGTTCATCAGCCAGCAGCTTCATCTGATCTGACACACTGTTATACCTGTACTAGAACTTCATCATTCACAATGATAAAACACATTGCTTTTCCTTTTGACCTTTGACCTAAATGGGAGCTTAGGGGGTTGGCCAGTAGGGGGGTGGAAAAATCAATGCTTGTATAGGAAAATGATGAGTGAAAACCGGCCAGCAAATAGCATCCGTCTATAAAAATGTCACAGTATACAATGAAACTGTGACTGCTTTCACTGCACACAATGACAAATGCAGTCAGTCATGTGTGGACAAAGACGTGATAGTGCAGTGTGGGAAGTATTCTCTGGTGGCTCGTTGAGTAGCAGTTATTTTTCCAAAGGCTCCCTCTCAGTGGAGCACACAGAACCAGACTAGGAGAAAAATATGCTAGAGCAGCACACAACAGGGAATATTCATTTTCACACCCAAATGTGATATGCTTTTGTTGAAATTAAATCAGTGTGACCGCTCTATTTCTCAACATGAAAGAAGGATTTATTGCTGTGCCAGAGCGTGAGGGTCCTACAGCTTCTGTCGTTAACATGACAAGAAGCAGTACTCTGCTCTGAGCTTCTGTCTGCCTTTTATCAAGTAAAGAGATGTGGACAAAGTTACCCTGGGGGCCATGAATATACAGATTAAAGATAGGAAACAACTCATCATTCTGTCTAAGGAGAATAAAAACTCAATAAAAAAGAACTAGCAGTAACTAGTGTTACTGTGATTTTTAGTTAGTACAGAAGTCATGTTTCTTTGATTCCTCAACAATTATCCATTTTCATATTCTGTTAACAAAAGTTAAACACCAAATATTAATAGATTTTGAAACATTTAAATGTGCATTTCCACATACAGTATATAACCTTCTCCTCACATAATACCTCCCTTAAAGCATATATGGATGAGAATTGGTCAGTCCCTGACATTAGTCAAGACTGAAATATCTCAACTGTTTGCAGTTAAGTATTTAACAAAAATGGTTTCCAACAAGATACATTCCAATGAATTTAAGCTAGATCCACCACAAGATTGACTTGACAAATATGTCAGCGTGTGGTTCAGTTTGTCTGCTAAGGGACAATTTAATATAAATGCATACAAAAATCCCTTCCATCCCAGAAGCATTAGCAAGCCATCAGTCTTGAACTATAGGTACACAGAAAACCAATGTGACACAATTTCAACCGTAGCCTATGTTTTTTTGTGTCAAGTGCATATTAGCACATGTTAGTTTAACCCCTGTGTTATGTCTTCTCTGTTTGATGGATCACTCGGAGATTGTCAGGCTTTTGATAACAGCTGCTTTATTCTGCAATTCCATGGCAGAAGACACAAAAATAACAAGAACACGTTATGCTTTGTATCACGTTCCATTAGCAATCCTCAAGCGCAGTGAGGATTCAGTATATTTGCATTTCAAAACAAACTAAACTTTCCATAAACATTAACAAACAGTGATCGTATAGTGGATTTAGTCAAATGCATATAATAAAACATAAATTAATGTTACTTCATTACAACATTAATTAACACAATGTGAACAATAGAAAATGCATAATCTATTCAAAATACAAACACACTGGTGTACAAAACACACACACGCAATTCCATGGCAGAAGTACGGTGGCCCTGAAGTGCAAGACACCACAGCATTTCACAAAACACTACAGCATTTCACAAAACACCACAGCATTTCAGAAAACACTACAGCATTTCAGAAAACACCACAGCATTTCAGAAAACACTACAGAATTAATACAAAAAATTTTTTTTTTATTATTCTCTTTTTTTTTTTTTTTTCGCGACCCACCTATCACATCTCTGCGCCCCACCAGTGGGGCGCGCCCCACACTTTGAGAAACGCTGGGCTAAACTAACCTGTAGCTGCTCCGTCCACACTCACAACAACGTCATACAGACATAAATAAAGCAGCGACTGTATTCGCCATGACACAGACAGTCTGTGCTTTGTATATGTTTAACTTTTGTCCAGTTTCTGAACAGACATGAGGAGCTCTGAGTGTGTGCTAACAGCAAACAGCTGATGTGTTGGGCCAATCACGAAGCGTCATTTCTTGACTGGCAGCAAAAACAACCAATCACAGTAGTGTTTCTCTGGCTGGCTCTGTCCAATCACAAACAAGAAGTGTTCTCCCTGAGGAATACCCTTTCCGTCCAATGTGAAATGCTGTGGTGTTTTCTGAAATTCTGTGGTGTTTTCTGAAATGCTGTTGTGTTTTCTGAAATGCTGTGGTGTTTTCTGAAATGCTGTTGTGTTTTGTGAAATGCTGTGGCGTTTTGTGAAATGCTGTTGTGTTTTGTGAAATGCTGCGGCGTTTTGTGAAATGCTGCAGCGTTTTGTGAAATGCTGTTGTGTTTTCTGAAATGCTGTTTTGCTATGTGAAATGCTGTTGTGCTTTGTGAAATGCTGTGGTGTCTTGCACTTCAGGGCCACCGTACAGAAGACAAAGAAATAAAAGGGACACCGTTATGCTTTGCATCACGTTATGTTGGAAAGACAGCTTCACGCTAGCATTAGCTTGTTAGCTAACTAAAGAGGTGCAATTTATACTATTAATACATCGTTTAAAACAAATAGCAAAACACACAAAAACATGTCGGTTTAAACATTAAACAGATAATATTCGGCTAAATAACACAGAACAGAATGTTTATGTCCTTTTACAGTCGCTATCACCTTACGCTAAAATTAGATTATGAATAATAGACGTCACCATGCAAGCATTGTTATTATGAAAATGCAGATGTTAGCATTTAGTAATACATCATCCCCAAAGTGCTCACAGAGGCAGGGCATGGCTGTAGATTGACATAATCAGACACTAAAAATGTTAGCATGTGTTGTTGCTTTGATATCGGCCATTCTTCCTTAACCTGTTGAGCCCATGGATGTATTAATAAGAACTGGATACAGCGTCGGAGGCGGGGTCTTTCGATTCGAATTTTACAACTTTAAGGACCTAATGATTATAATAAGGGCTATACAATAGTTCATACTGGGTAGTTTATTTAGTGTAAGGCGAGACACGGCAGGCAAAAACATCGTTTTTCATGCACTGGTAAATTTTGAGATGTTGTGCTATTTTGATTCCATAACATGTTTTCTTTTAGGCTTTTGGAAGGAAAACGTACAAAATACACATTTAGGTGTTTATTTTACTATAGTTTGTCTATTTGCGTCTGTAGATTTCTCCTTAATTCACCAAAAGTTAGCATTCTAACGTAACATAAAGTACAGCGACTGCTGTTTGCACCATGTCATCAGAGATATCGTTGGAAAGCTCCATCTCTCCTGCACAATCTCATCAGATCCAAATATGGTCATTTCCTTTGTATCAGCAACCAATCGTGAAAGTACAAAAGGGTCTTAAACCAAGAAACAAAATCTCATTGGCTGGTGTACATTTCTGACAACGTGATTCGTTCAGATGTGTCATGTGGTGTGGTGTGCTAAAACACTTTCTGCTTAGCTTTCCGCTGGAAATGTAAATCTCAAAATGGCAAAAGAACAGCGATAAAAACGTTCACAGAGAAGACGACAACAATTGCCACTTGCACGAAGCAAGGTTCTACAAAAAACAAATGACCCTGAACATGAAATACCTTCACGGAGTGCGTCGAGGCGCAAGCTGTCATCCAAAAAACAGGAGGGTTCAGCTAGCGCCACACTGCAATCTTTAAAGGTTGTTTTCTCAAAATGAGTTTTTTCTCCTACTCTGAGTCGGAAATGTCCACTTTAGTAGCACTTACATACACCAAACCTTCCAGTTATATTCCTATCAATATTCTGAAGGTTATTATATGTCATTCATAGCCTGAATTATATCACATTTTACAACTAAAAACATGGTGAAAATTGATATTTTAGGGCTGTTGACAGTATTTTCTGATTTATGGAGTGATAAAGATATTCAAAATCCCTTCTGTAAAAGCCTTAGATTCTAATGTGATTACAAAATGAAAAAAATCTTTTGAACCTGGCTTTATCCAATGTTCAGATTTGTGTTCCTGAAATGTGTTAAAATATGCGCATATTTAATGAGATGATGGCTGTTACGACCCGTCCCCCTACCAAGCGGTAGTGGCTCGTGGGAAGACCCGCAACATAAAAACAAACTACACCAAACACACAGTATAGTTAACGGCGAGCATTTATTGACAGCACAGCCGTAACTTAAATGCCAACCGGCAAAAGGAACAAAGTCTGGAGGACGGCAAAAACAAACAAAAAGGAAGAAGGGAACTTCCCTCCTCTACCCAGAGATCTAACACAACCTAAGGGAAAAACAAAGCCGCGAAAAAACCTAATCTAACATCCTCCGGAGTTCACACAATAATAATACAGCAAAGAGAATTACGGATCCACACGTGGGGTGAGAGGCAATCCGCGGATAGAATCCCTCGGCATCAGGACAGGAAAAGACCTCTTCTCCTCCAGCTTCTCCTCTTTAAGTCGTCCTGAATGTTATTAGGACACCTGGGGGAGGCGGAGCCAGGGGCGGACCAGGTGTACCTGTGCAGCAGAGAGACAGAGAAAAACACAAAGAGCACATTGATCACGAGCACGATTGATCTTTGTGTTTACATAGTTCCATTGGGTTATCTCTGTGGACTCCCTGATGATGGAGATCCTGTTTGCAACAAATGTGTGAAACCTTGTGTTTTGGTTGGCAATGTATTTGAGCACAGATTGGCTATCAGTCCAAAACATAGAGCTTTCCAACTGTAGTTGCAACTCTGTTCTGAGTAATGTGTCCACTCTTGTAGCCAGCACTGCAGCAGCAAGCTCCATCCTGGGGATTGTGATCTTCTTGAGAGGAGCTACTCTTGCCTTTCCCATCATGAATGCCACGTGAATGTTGTTATTGTGGTTTACCAGTCTCAAGTAGCTCACTGTGCCGTACCCCTGCTCACTTGCATCCGAGAAATGGTGTAGTTGTGCTTGGATCTGTTGGCCAAAGTCATTGGGCTTGATGCACCTTTTTACCTTGAAGTCAGTCATCTTCTGAAGATCTAGCTTCCATGTAACCCACTGCTTAGAAAACTTCTCAGGTATTTTCTCATCCCAACCGTAGCTATAGCTACACAGCTCTTGTAATAGCAACTTGGCAGGCAGAGTAAAGGGTGCAAGGAACCCAAGAGGATCATAGATGGAGCTCACCATAGATAATATTCCTCTCCTTGTGTGTGGTTGTGGCTTGATGCTGACATTGAATGTAAAATTGTCATCTTCCACACACCATTGCACTCCAAGTGCTCTCTCAGTTGGGAGTCGATCTCTGTCCAGGTTCAGCTCCTTCACTTCTTTAGCTCTGTCAGCTTCGGGAATTGAGGACAGCACCCTGCGACTGTTGCTTATCCATTTAGAGAAGTGGAAACCTCCCCTCTGACATGCAGCTGTGAGCTCTTTGGCCAGCAGGATAGCTTCTTCCTCTGTAGCAACAGACTTTAGGCAGTCATCCACATAGATGTTTTTCAGTATTGTGTCAATCACTTCAGGTCTGAAGTACTCCCTATTATCCATTGCTGTTCTTTTTAATGCGTAGCTAGCGCAGCTGGGTGATGACACAGCGCCAAAGAGATGCACAGTCATGCGGTACTCAGAAGGGGGAAGGCTTGTGTCCCCACCAGGCCACCACAAGAATCTTAAAAAGTCTGTATCTTTTTCGGGCACCTTGACTTGGTGAAACATCGCTTGGATGTCCCCCATCATTCCTATTGGCTCCTGGCGGAATCTGGTTAGTACTCCTAAAAGGCTGTTAGTGAGATCAGGACCCTGCAGCAGTTCTGAGTTTAAGGATGTGCCTTTGAATGATGCTCCACAGTCAAAGACCACTCTGAGTTTTCTTTTCTTGGGGTGGTAGACCCCATGATGAGGTATATACCAGACTTTACCCTCCTTTTGCTTCAGCTGCCCCTGTGGCACTTCTTCAGCATAACCTTTGTCAATTACATCATGACAAGTGTAAGTCTTTAAAACTTTCCGTCAAAGCATTATATTTGACCATATTCTCCTGCACTTCCTCTGCATTCATGCGGTCCTCCGTTAGCTCCTTAATAATGTTGCTTCTGCGCGTAAGATGTCCAAATCTGGCTTGTCTGGATAAACGCAGGCTTGAAACATCATTCCCCTCCTCTTGGGTTTCAATTTGACTCAGATTGGCCACAGCTGCTCCAATCAGTTCCTTTTCATTCATTTAGCTGATTATTTTTCACTTTTATATCAGCATTTATGAATCGGCACACTTTAGAAAGTTATTTTCAAATAGTTCAATGCCGTAGTGTGTCTGCTTGCGCCGTTCATTAATTATATTACACAGCGGACATCCAAATTAAATAATTCCGTTTCAATGTCCAACAAAGTCACTCCAATTGTGCTCCTTAATTAAGATATATGTCTTCCTTAACGGAATAGTTCCAATCCATCCCGTTTTTTTCACAATTTGTACACTTTTGAGACTTCTGAACTTTATTCACCCCTGTGGCGTTTCCTGGTTCGCGCAGTCTCCATTGTTCCTTTGTCTGGATGCCGCTGCTCCTTCACAAACTTTTCCTCCGGTTTTTCATCCAAAAGCAAGTTTTTAGACTGTTGTAGTGACCACGATATCCATTTGTTTTTTGTCCTTTGTTTGTGAATCACTCGTGGGGCTGACCGACGAATAGACGCTTGTAGTTTGAGAGAAAAAATATAAATGTCCAGATGCGATTGAAAAGTAAGATAGTTTATTCCAAAACAGGCAAAAATAAATAAACGTTTTTAAACAAGCTATTTGTCATATAAACTGACATTTCAACGATAAAGCACAATAAAGAACCAAGCTGTGACGCTCCCAACCAGCAAAGTCTAAAAACTGTTTGCTTCAGTCAGCCACACCAGTAGGCTGCAGCACCTCTCCTTTTATGCTGCAGCATCTCGACGTGCAGAGTAACACACTCAAATTAAATAATAAATAATATACACCACAGAATCTCAGGCTATGTACTCTAAGAAGATAAGATACTATAATCTAAGGAAATGGCTCCTACACTATTACTACACTAGGAGCTGCTCAACTTATGTCTCTGCGTCTTCAGGGTGTTCACAGGGAAAAAGAGAGAGAGAGAGGCAGAGTGATTCGCGCCACTCATTACCCTGGGTGTACATTCTAGAGTGCTCCGTGCAGAAACAACATGTATTCATACATCTAAATTACATAAAGGGGTCTAGTAGCCCTATATTTCATATGGGTTACATCACCTTAGACTTGGTTTCAAATCGCTTAAGCATTGCAAAGAGAAGACAAAACGGTAAATGAACACTCGAATCTCCAAGGGATTCATTTGTACCCTGATACTGACGGGCTGTCAGGAGAGAGAGAGAGAGAGAGAGAGAGAGAGAGAGAGAGAGAGAGAGAGAGAGAGAGAGAGAGAGAGAGATGTCTCGTTTATTTCCCCTGTGTTATTATCAGAAGTTACTGTAAACTTTAGTAGTTTGTTTAAATGTTTTAATTATGTTGTTTTTGTTTGTAGAAGTGCATCATTCTTTGATGTATTGTTAAATGAATCTGAACTTTTTGATCTGTTATGATGATAAACTGAAGCGATTTCTAAATGAACCCAATTAAGTGAGTTTTAAATCGTCCTACTTAGTTTAGAAGGAAATGATGAAGAGGAACAAATTAAATGATTTGAAAATGATATCTATTTAGGTGCTGACGCTGTTGGCGGTTCTAGTGTTAACAGAAATGTAAATTAAATATGTGTAATGGCAAATGCCATATATGATTTTCTTACCTGGAATTCTGCCTTTTTGAACAGACTTTTTGATTGAGTCCTAGCTATATTGTAAATGGTAAATGGACTGTACTTATATAGCGCTTTATCCAGTCTTTAAGACCCCTCAAAGCGCTTTACATACTACATGTCGTTCACCCATTCACACCCATTCACACAGAGCAGTACCACTTGCTCTAGGAACTAACATTCACACACATTCACACACCGTTGGCCATGCCATCGGGAGCAACTCAGGGTTAAGTATCTTGCACAAGGATACATTGACTGCATGGGCTGGGATCGAACCCACAACCTTCTGGTTGAAAGACGACCGCACTCCCTCGCAGCCACAGTCGCCCTTATTGTCTGCAGTTCTAGGGTTAATATGAATCTAATATGATTGTCATCGGTCTAAATTAGATTTCAAATGATTAACTGTGTATGTAATGAAGATCATAGTGTAGGTTGAATCCATTTTCATAACCACTGTCTTTTAACTGATTTAAATGTGGAAACTGGGCTTATTTTTTTTTCCGTATGACTTGACTTGCTTGACCTGAGCAATGACTTGACTTGACTTGCTTGACTCTCACCACAGTGACTTGGGACTTGCTTGATATTTGTAGATCAAGACTTGAGACTTGCTCATGACTTGCACATGTAGGACTTACGGCCCGTCCACACAGCGGCTTTGGAAAAAGCTTGCCGGTGGGCGTGTCTGAAGCTCGACCAACAACCATTCACATGAATCTCCCGCCCCTGACACACAAGCAGCGGTTTGATTGGCTAGAGCTTGTACTGGCATATGATTTGATTGGCTGACGCTTCCACCGAAAGCTTCAGAAGCTTCAAAAGTTGAACATTGCTCAACTTTTGAATCCTGAAAATCCTGGAAATCTCCGCTTTGCTTCCCCAGAATGCAGTTCGGCGAAAAGCGAGGCAAAGTGAAGTCACCCCATTCAAAGTCAATGGGCAGAAGCGTTGGAAGATTTGTTTAACGCAGCTGTGTGGACGGGCCGTTACTCCCACCTCTGATTAACAGGTTAATATGTCACTACCAGATCCCCAGAATGTAGGCTCACAGTGCAGCTCAAACTATATATTTAGTTTGATGAATATTTTGCATCAATATAACTTTTTGTTAAACTACCAGTTTTGTCTTATGTAAATATGTATAATTCTAAGCAGCACTGGAGTTGAGTATACTATAGTAACATAAACTGTGAACCCGGGCCTGATACTGTTTTCTAATACCCTGAAACACTGAAACAAAAATATTATTTGAAACTACTCTACTCTAAAGTATATTTCCCTGAACCATCTTATGGCTAAAAAAGGGTAAGTTTTCTTTGTGAAGTGTAACAACAGCAGTATGCTAATCCACACTGCTGTAACCTTCTCCCCTCCGTCTTCCACTATGTCCCTCTTTTGTCTTACTCTGTCTGACTCTCTTGATCTTTCCCCCCCACCCCTGTCTCCAAGTCTCAAGGCTTCATGAAGAGGGAACGCTGCTCCCTCCTCAACTACTACATATTCAGCTTCTCTTCCCTTCTAAAACTTAATAGGATTTGGGGCCAGAGGGGGGACAGGATATTTGTACAAAGGTACCAAGTTAGTTTGAGGGTGATGTACAGTGTGTAGTTTCTCTCAGAACTCGGCGGCGGCAAGTACGTCCCTGTGGCAACACATATAATTCAGCTGCATACTGATGTTTTCCATCACGCCAAAGTAATATGGATAATTAATTGTGCTGCATATGAAATTGTATTGTAGTATAAATGGAAAAAGTCATGTTCTCAAAGCAATAACAACAAACATAACAACGTGGAGAAGAAGGCACTCAAAGTATTAGTCCAGAGATGCTCTATGCCAGGGGTGCCCAACCTTTTTTGAACCGAGAGCTACTTTTAAAGTTGCCAGTCTGCCGAGATCTACCAGTCCAAATAGAGAGGCGTAGCCATTACTGACAGCCTACTACCAGGTGAATACACACTTCTACTTGTATAAAACTGACCTTTGTACGATTAATACTTCATAAAATACTGCAGATCCTTTATCTTACCTCTTTCTAATCTACACACATACAAGTATTTAACTGAAGTTACACAACATTGTTGTTGATACAGAGTTGGAGTTTATTCACACGTCACCTACTACAGTGGGTAATGTTTTCAAGAAACATTGAACAGTGCTGCCACATATGACACAGGGAAAAAGAAAAGACTCTGAACCCTTTCTTTGCCATTATATAAAAATAGTGTTGCAACAAAAGTATAAATTAGGCTTACTAATAAGACAACTCAGATCTGAAGCTACACAGGAATCTGCTGCCAAAGTGCAATAAAAAAGACAGAATTAATAGAATCAAACCCTTTTTTTGTATAAAAAGAAATGCCTTTAAAATAGGATGCAAGCAACACTAGTTTCTTAACCTGAATTGATAATAGACTATAATCAATTTAAACAGAACAGATCTTAATGTTTGCATTCTTATACAATTTTGTACAATACTTATAATGAATACGTTCAAACTAACTAAAACGTACAGCTGATTAATAACGGTATCTAACTTGAGTTTTTATTATATCAAAAACCTGTTGAAATGCTACTGTTATTTTTACTGTCCACCAAAAGCGCGTAAGCAGCCTCCAGGAATGCTTCTTTCACAACTTCGCCGTCGTTGAAAGACTTCATGTGTTTCCCAAGAACGTGACCGACTCGATAATATGCTATGGCAGCAGCCTTGCTCTTGTTGTTGGGCCTGGTGAAAATGGACTGCTGTGCATTTATCTGTCCTTTCAGGTCCCTCACCTTTTGGGAGCGTAGGGCAGAATTAGGCAATAGTATGAAGCTGCAGCCTCGCAGACCGCAGTTTCAGACCCGCAGTTTCAGACCCGCAGTTTCAGACCAGCAGTTTCAGGAGCCTTCTTCTCTTTTATAAAAGGCGGATCGCAAACAGCTTTTAGTTACACTGCCACCACCTAGCGAGTGTGTATCACCATGTCATTCCATCTCTAATAAACAAAATAACGAAAACAAAAATAATAAACCACAAAATAAATACTCGAATTAGGAGGGAATTCCGTCTCGTAGCGTTTGTGCACTGTTTTGAAATGCCGCTCCTAAATTACCCTTCTTCGATAAAGCCACGCTCGCATTGCAGAGTGCAAATATATATATATATATTTTGGGCTTTTTTGCTTCTGCCATAACTGCGGTCTTGTGTGTGTGCAGACTGTCACTCCTGGCTGTTACACGGACAACGTCAGCGAACTAGTTTACTGCCCACTGCCCACTAGCCACGCCCCGACACATGGGGTCACGCCGGCCAATCACAAAGCTTTGATGCGTTCAAGTGCATTATTCTGGCACAGGAAGATTATGTTATAGGACATTAACGAGAAAACAGAATATTGTTGTTCTATTTTTAGACACATCTCGCGATCGACTGGGAATCTCCCGGCGATCGACGGGTTGGGCACCCCTGCTCTATGCTTTTCATATTGTCAACAAATCCAATGAATAGTCTAAAACTAACAATTAATGTACACTGATGCATATTGTGTGTGTATCCGATGTCCCGATGGGGTAGGAAGGCAGTACCCAAATGCAGGACAAAACGGGGGGACAGATATAAGGATATAAACCAAAAGTGAGGTTTATTTAAATAAAAGCTGTTACTTAATGAAACAAAAACTGTAGGGGCAGGCAAGGTTAAGCAATAGAAAAATAACAACAACAAAAAACCGGGAAGACTTAGAAGACAAGGGAGGGCAGCCAAGGGGAATCCAAAACATGCAGACAAGACTGGGGATCAAACGGAGTGAACGACGACAACGAACTGATTATAGGGAAGATAGGAGTAAATGTCTTAGTTGTGCAATGTGCGGTTTCAATCTTCACGAAAGCCACATGAAGCTTTTGTAAATTTGCGCCTAGGAGTATACTTGAGCCCCTCAGGGCTGTGTGCTCAGCCCTCTCCTCTACTCCCTAAGGCCATAAGACGATTAAACACCTGAACTCTGTAAAGAACATCCATAAACATTCATTTGTTTGCATCTTGCAATTTATTTATCTATATATCATATTCCATTTACGTGTATATAGACTCTTCTTGCACTATTTCTATTTTATTTGTTATTACTTGCACATCTTATAACATTCTCTTGCACTGTTTTATTTGTATTGTTATTTATTTCACTATTTGTATTGGTTTAATTGGTTCTATGTCCTATATATATTCATGTTGGATTGTTGGAGGAGCCTGGGACTTACATTTGCAATTGCCATAACTACTCTGTAGCTACTGTGCACAGTGTGCACATATCAATAAAGCAGCCTGATCTCACCAGAATGCGTACAAATGACACGACTTTGAAAAGTCGTGCAATAGATAAGCAGAAGTCCGTTTTTGCGTGCATATGATACGCCCACGTTACGTTTGTTGTGAACGTATCTTATATGCGTATTTTTTCTACATATCTTTTCCATTTATTTAACCCTAACCATAACCCAATAAGCTGCTGTGTCGTTTATTGCACCGCAAACATTAAAACTGTCAATGGAACGGCGATCAAGCCTGAAGCCACAGAGCTCTTTGTTTGAATGTTTGAGGTGCAATATCAGCGTATCATATGCACGCAAAAACGGACTTCTGCGTATCTATTGCACGCCGTGTAAAGTCGTGTCATTTGTACGCATTCTGGTGAGATCGGGTTGCAATAAAGCCTTGCATCTGGAATACAAGGATGCTAGCAGCTGTGTGATGATGTTTATCAGTTATAATAATAGTGGTGAGTGGTGCAGGGATGACGCATTTTTTAAAGTAAACTGCGCATGGCTTCCCTCTGTAAGGGAAACTTCTGTGTAGCAATGCAGTGGGAGTCACCGACTCATGAAGGAGACACAGGAGGAGCAGGAGTTCTGATGTCAAACACTGGTATTTAATACAAGTCTCGGCCGGAGAAATTCACATCACAAGTCACAGCAGCCAAAGGTTCTGACTGCACTGGTGGGTTGCCATGTCAATTCTGATCAGCCTCTGTCTTGGTAGACCATTTAACTAGTTTACAGAGAGTCAAATCAACATATTGGGGATGGGCCTTGATACCTGGAGACTGTCTCTGACCCCCTGCTGTGCTTTTGAAGCCAGCGTTGTCAGAGTTTTATAACTCCAACTTGCACCAGATCAAGTCGTAAAACGTATTGTATCAACACATATAGCTGCCTTATCACGTTCCTTACGGGAAATAACGATCAGGGCTGATCGTAAATGCACAGATGCAGGAAAGGGTCAAATTCCTGGAGTGAAGACAGAATTATTCCCTCACACCCTCGACAAAAAAGCGATGAGATTTCTCCATAGGATTTTGGAAAATAGCTCGAAATAAGGTCAGTGGAAACTAACCTGTTTGATAAATGCACGTTTTTTTCAGCCGGATTATATCCACATGTCCAACCTACTTTTATTATTTCGAATTATAAATCTAATCGTCAGAAGCTAAATGCTAAAGTTATGCTATAAAGGAACTAAAGCCGAGTAGAGCAGCACGACTTCAATGTCACGCCAACTTAAGATCGATATTAAAAAATACAGATTCTAAATGGTACAAGTTCAAGCGTTTGTTTTAACAGTTTGCAAGAGCGCAGGTACTTGCTTTCAAGCAGAACAGGGGCAAACAAACTTAGCGGGAGTGTTTTACGTGTTCGGCGTAATGGCGTAAAACGGCCTGGACAACTTCTGGAGTCCTATTCAGCCACATGTTAACAACCATCGTTTTTCACACACGTAAACTCTTCAAAAATCACCAGCGGGGTCACTGCTGATGTATTTAATGTCTTAGAACAAAACGTGATCCGTCTCTTAAATTTGTGTCAAACACAGACCTTATTTCCAGCTATTTTCCAAAATCCTATGGAGAAATCCCATTGGCTCTGAGAAAAGGGAACAGGAAGTGGTAAAATGCTAACTCACTTTCGGGTATTAGGACTCGTCACTGCACTACTCTATGGCCCATTCCCAAACCGCCCCCTACACCCTACCCCTACACCCTACCCCTCCGTTTGCGCGTTCACGCGGAGGGTCCGCCATATTGAGGGCTGTTCCAAAGCAACGAGTGTGGCGCGGTGTGGAGGGGGAGTGGGCTATCAAGCCCTCAAACAGCGAGTCTGCATCGCTGCTGACTTGAGACCGGTCTCTACCTGACCGGAGTCACGCTGTGTGTGTCCGTCTGGAAACACGCTGTTAACAAGTAGTTCCAGCAAACATCCACTGATAAACTGCGATGTTAACAACCTCATGATAACCTCATATGTTTTTAACTTAGGATCATACCTGTGTTTAGTCTAGAAAAAGGTAAATGTGTGCATTTTATTATAAAGTTGTGTATATTTACAGACTGTTGCAAAAACTAAGAAGCTTATAAAGATCAGGTTTAAAACTAAAAGAGCTTTGAAACACAATGAAAGATGTTTGGAGTTTTATTTGAGTTTTTTATTTATTTAATTTTGTTGTCAAAGAGATGCTGATTTGAAACCGTTGTTACATACAGTTACGGCATTTCCTGTTTCTGCCGGAGAGAGGGGAGGCCGTCCCAAAGCTTGCTGCTGTATTTACTCCCTCCATCTGACAGGAGGGAGCCTCGTTGAGCTGCGAGTGTGGCTACAGACGGAGTTCACTCCGTCACGGAGGGGTAGGGTCGAGGGAGTGGTTTGGGATTGGGCCTATGTTGACAATGTTTACCATCCTGCTAAGCATTCTAGCGTGTGGGAATCTGATGTCATTGTCACATGACGGTGTCACCTGATGCGGTCACATGACCGGTGACCGGGTAAACAGGAAGTCATAAAAAGTTTGCCGTCAGTTCAAGAAAGTCTCTCTCTTGGCTGCACCGTCTGGTCTTCTCCCTCTCACAAAGGTAGGAATTACAGTTTTAAGGTGGTGTTATGGTCTTTTAAATTAACTTATACAAGTGGCTCATTTAGTTTGGGTTTTATTAGGGCGAGTGCAAGGCGAGATTTTACCGTTGACGGAGGGAAACACTCCCGAGAGGCACGAGACCGGGTCTGTTACGAGCAATTTGCTTTTTAATTGCTTTTTAATAGCGTTTTAACAGACGTTTTTAATTGTGTTTTAAGCAACCTATTTTTGTGTTTGACAGAGTTTAATGCACACAACCGGCCCAGCTACCCGGGATATTAAGTATTTAACAGGCAGGATTGAGCTGAGTTGGAAAATAACGCTGTGAAAGTATGCCTTGTTTTTAACTCTTTAATTTTATAGAGTTGGTGAATGAGGCTGGCAACTAACATGTTATGTTTGTTTCGTTTTCAAAAGGACCAGGCCAGCCACGGTCCTATAGTGTTTTTTTGTATTTTCTTGTTCATTTTCGTCATGTGCAGTTTGTGTCTTAGGTTGCGCTCCTCTTCGTCGGCGGCGTAGGCCTGGGCCCGGGTGGAACGCTGCCTGCCTTCAGTGTAGGGACTGCACGGTGTGACACTTTCTTTTCTGTATGCTAAACAGTGGCGTAACTATCGACGGTGCAGCAGGTGCAACGCACCGGGACCCAGAGCCGGCCAGGGGCCCATGCATCAGAAAGAAAAACAAAAAAAACATTATTTTTATTTTATTTTATATATATATATTTATTTTATTTTATTGGGGCCCCAATGGCATTGACCAGTTCACGCAGTCTTCAAAGTAACCAAGCAACCTAAATTAATTTGTAATTTGTCTGTCCAATGACCTTGCTCCCTTTCATGTCATGTGATACCTTGCATGACGAGCAAACCGTTTAATCAACCTGTACTGTAGCTAGCAGCAGCAAGTTCAGCAGCATTATAAAAAATGTAATAGCTTGCATTTATAATGTACAGCAAACCAAAGAACAAGAGCGGCGCTCAAAAGAGAAAGGACAAGAGAGAACAAGGAGATGTAACGGCTAAACTGACGAAATGAGACCGTTTTTTTTTTGTTATACATCGTCCTCGAAATCGAGCGCTAGCGTTAGCAATGTCGACGTGCAGCGGCAGCCGGAGGCTAACGATAGCTCACCTGCCTCACCACCATCATTGCCATCTAGCTCCACAAGTGAAGCTGTATCCGTGGCCGTGGCTGTGCAACCTTCTTCTCCAGCCAGCCAGGAGGAGAGGCTGGATTTGGCTGTGCCTGGCGGTGGTCCAACAGTTCCCCCAAGGGACCCAACCAATAGGGGACTCTATGGCGCTATTGAGACCCCCTACGCCAAGATCGAAAGCTATATTATAGCAACCGGTCCATGTAGGCCTTCCAGCCCATTCCCCAGAGACAAAAATCAAGGAAACAGGTGTAATCCTCTTCTTAGTTCACTGTGCCGTTGTCAGGCCAGAGCAGGCTGTTGTTGATAGCCTACATGTGGCACTTCTGAGTGGTTGTGTATGTCTGTGCGTGTTTGAGCGTATCAGTGTGTGCTTATGCTTGGGGCGATGGGGGCCCCAAAACAATATTTGCACCGGGACCATTCACAACCTTGTTACGTCACTGATGCTAAATATCTCACTGTTATTATTTTATAGAGATTGTGGTTTGAATATTGGATGCTTTTGTTGTTTTGGTGTGTGGCTTTTGTTGTTTTTGTCCCTCATGATTAGCAGGCACTGTATATTTGCCTTTTTAACACTTTACATGAATTTACATTTTAAACAGTTTTCAACACTTGTTAAATAAAGCTGTGTTATATTTTTGGAATTCATGCCTCTGTCATAATTGAACCTATTAAGGGAAGCTTTAAAATCGGTCCACAACATACACTTACATTTAGGGTCCACGGGTTCCTCCTGCGCCTTAGCAGGAGGTGGTGTTGTCTGTAGAGCTTTAACAAGGTAACCTCAGTCACGGATAACACTAGCAAAACCTCAGCTTCAGTTGATAGGAATGTTATTAGTTTCAAAAGGATGATGAAAGTTTGAACCATTTGAACCATTTAGCTTAACCCTTGTGTGGTGTTCATATTTTTGTTACTCAGCCAGTGTTCGTGGGTCTGGTGGACCCGCTGCCTTTTTGGGCTTCAATTCAACACAATCAAACTATTTTATGTTAAAATTAGGGCCGGGACTTTAACGCGTTAATTAAGATAAATTAATTACACAAAAATGAACGCGTTAAAAAAATTTACGCATTTTAATTGCACTTATTTTTGCACCGCGGAAAATTTCTCACTGGATGAGTTTCAGGCGTACCGATTATACTGGAGCACCAACTAACGTGCATGACTTCAGACAACAACAAACCACAGTGAACAATTCAAACATGAACGAAGAAGTTGATGAGACCGCTTTGGTTGGCCCCGTGGATGGGACATTTTGTTTTAAAAGACGGACGGATGGAAGCGTCGATAAGAGCACGGTTGTGTGCAAATTATGCAAAAAGGAATTTGCATATCACCGCAGCACATCAAGCCTCAAGTATCACCTCAATGCTAAACATATAGCAGCTAGCATGGAAGCTAGCGTGGCGTCTCTCAGGGGCAAAATCAGAATTCAGAATTTATTTTAAAGTGCTTTTAATAATTTACAAGGCTTTACATAACCTTGCCCCAACATATTTAAGTGACTGTCTCTCATGTTATCAACCAGGAAGGACATTTAGATCCTCCAATGTTTCACTTTTAAAAGTACCTATAGAGTGCATCACAAGACAACTGGGGAGGCTGCTTTCTGTTTGCATGGCCCCAAACTGTGGAACAGCCTTTGATCTTAGAACAGCAACCTCAATTGGAATTTAAAAAAGTAAATTAAAGACCTATCTTTTTAATTTGGCTTATAATTTGGGGGAATTGTAATTTTTTAGTAGTATCACTGTTAATGTTTTATTGTTTTATGGTTCAGTGATATAACTGTTTGTTTATACCTTGTTTTTAGGTGATGTTCCTCATTTGTTATTGCCATTTTCTGTCATACTCTGTAAAGCACTTTGGCCTGCGTCAAGCATGAAAGGTGCTATATAAATAAAGTGTATTATTATATCACAGATTATTAACACATACACGGACATGGATTCTTCTCCTTTCTGCTATGCTTTTTCCAAGAAACCTATTTATTTGCAAGTCGATACATTTTTTTACAACTTCTAATGATTTTGTTGTGATGAAACCTTTTATTCATGCTATACTACTTAAGGGTCCTCAAGCAAAAAATGTTGGCTTGTATTCATTTTAACTTACTGCGCCCTAAAGTCAGGGGTGGATTAGACTTTGTGTTTCTCTGGTCATCTGTTACCTTTAACCGAGACCAGCTTTTTTATTTGATGGAACCACGAGCATTAGCTTCAGCTTCACAAAAAAAGTGCTGGCAAACCAGTAACTTCATTACAATGCAAGAGTCTACTTGACCAAACATACAATAACTTACCACCTAACAGAAAGAAGAGCACCTGATGGCAGGTGTCACATTCATGAAATCTGTCAAGTCTTTTTCAAGAATCACAGTATAAGTGTCAGGTGACAGACCAAACTAATTCACAAGCTACCCTGCAGTATACAAAGTCATTCAAACTAGCTGCACCTTTACCAGCTTTGATAACACTTTAATGATCAATCATATATATTATTCTGAAATGGACCAATCTGCACAATGACTACTTTTACTGTACTGTCACTACTTTAACTAGATTTTGATGATAATACTTTTGTAACATTTTAAATGCAGGTCTTTTATTGGTAACAGAGTATTCCTACGCTCTGGTACTTCTACTTTGACTTTAGTACAAGATCTGAGTTGAAAGAAACTAGTGGAGCAGGAGATGCAGGAATCTACAAAGCAACAAACGTCTAATTTGGATGCAAATTGAGGATGTTGAGGTTGATAGTCAGCGGGTTCAATCCAAGGAGACCACTGCACCTCATTTTCAAATAAATTGTTATGTCTTTTCTATATTTTCTTAACCTGTTTAGCCCTGAGCCTGTTTTTCAGGTCTCAGGCTCGAAAATGACATTCCCAGAACAAATGACTATATCTTCCCTTCTAAAAGGTTTAAATTAATAATCTTTTTTCTCAAAGTAATGATAAACCTGTGAGTTGGAATCAATATAGATGTTTTTTATTTTAAAGAAAATTCAGATTGAACAAAAAACTGTAAATTAGAGTGTCCGTCCAAAAATTCTTTTTTACTTATAGTGAACACTACCCTTGGATGATGGTAAAGTAGATTAAAAGCTTTAGGAATCCAAAGTACAACATATAATAAGTACCCTGTATCAAGATTGATGCAAAACAAGTGACATTTGACCTTTTTAGAGAGGTTTAGCAAAACAAACTCCACCTGAGGTGATTTGGGTGGAAATGGGGGTTTTACCGTTTCTCTGGAACCCATTGGTTGATTTTGGTGATTGACTCTTTCTGACCGTTAGAGCCAATAGAATCGAAGGGGAATCTCCCCACTCACACACATGGTAAAACAAAAAGGTGGGGGCTTTGCGCACACAGTTTTGCACCAGAGTGAAGCTATCTCTAGCTCTGACATCTGGAAACGGAAAAGCAGGTTTATTGCTTATGGATTATCGGAAATCATTTCAAAGGGACACAGACACATTAACCTATGGATTAACTTCAGCAGCGTTTTTATCGTTTTAATGCCATTGAAGACTACTTTTGACCAGACTATGACACAGGTGAGCCATGTTAGCGTTTTTAGCTACCTAGCTATGTTCCGATGTTCTTGTTATTATCTCCGAGAGTTTGTATCATTGAGTGATAATGTCTGCGTCGATTCTGTGTCACCTCACGATGTGAAACGATGTGTTGGATGTGCAGAAAAGATACATAATAAGGTTTTGTGAGTGAATTTCGGTGCAGTAATCTGTTAGCATATTTCGCTTGTTGCTAATTCAGAGGCTCAGCGTTAGCATTGTGGGTTTTTAAAAATGTTTTAAATTAAAATGATCAGTTAGATTTCTTCCCATTACATGGATATAAAACATTCATAGTTTATTAAATGAACATGCCCTCAGACACTGTTTCCTGCAAGATGTTGCGGGAGGGCCCCGGTACCGGGGTCTTTCGGGCTTAACAGGTTAAAGAGGCCCTATTATGCGTTTTGGGGGCTTCCCCTCTCCTGTAGTGTGTTCTATAGGTTTCTGTCCATGTAAATGGTCTACAAAGGCTACAGTATGTAACACTTGCGCTTCTATTGGCTAGCACTCCAACACATAGTACGTGATAGGCTAAGGGGCGGGACATCTCTAAGTGGTTGACCAATCACAACAGAGCCAGCCAGCTAACCAATCAGAGCAGACTGGGCTCTGGTTTCAGACAGAGGGTGAAAAGAGGTGCTGCAGCACAGGCAGTGTGAGAACAATAAAGAGCTTTTTGAACATTAAAGCAT
Organism: Gobionotothen gibberifrons; assembly: GCA_943591055.1. Taxonomy (NCBI): domain Eukaryota; kingdom Metazoa; phylum Chordata; class Actinopteri; order Perciformes; family Nototheniidae; genus Gobionotothen; species Gobionotothen gibberifrons. Next base: position 67,744 of record CALSBZ010044982.1, on the reverse strand, counting down.
GGAGACATGTCCCAGAGACACTGTATACTGATATGAACCTGAACATGAGCAGAATATGTCCTCTTGCTTATTCTAAAGGTAAATATACTTGGGGTGACTGTGGCTGCGAGAGAGTGTGGTCGTCTTTCAACCAGAAGGTTGTGGGTTCGATCCCAGCCCATGCAGTCAACATGTCGATGTATCCTTGGGCAAGATACTTAACCCTGAGTTGCTCCCGATGGCATGGCCAACGGTGTGTGAATGTGTATGTGTGTTAGTTCCTAGAGTAACATACACTGCTCTGTATGAATGGGTGAACGACATGTAGTATGTAAAGCGCTTTGAGGGGTCTTAAAGACTGGATAAAGCACTATATAAGTACAGTCCATTTACCATTTACTTGTGTCCTTCCTGTGTAGGAGCAGAGTGGATATAAAAACACGATGCAAGGAACGGCTTTAATGATCCTTCCGGGACACAGTACCTCCGAGTGTTTGCAGGGTGAAGCTGGAACACAGGGGGGTTAAGGAGGACCGACCCGACCCCTCCTCCCAATTGGATCCCATCTTTCTCCTTCAATGAGTCTTGTGTCCATCTCTTTGCCCACAATCCTCTAAATCTCTGCAGTGTCACGGCTGCTTGGATACGGCCAGCTGGAGGGGCCCGGAGTCTGGCAGAGAATCAGACCGGGGAAGGTTGGGTTAAAAAGAAACTCTTTCCCACCACACAGCATGATGATCTGCGAGCAATGATCTCAACCCCACTTGTTGTGTTAATATATGTGTGCGTTTGAGCTTGCATCTCTGTAAATGCATGTATTTGTGTTGTGTGTGTGGGAGCGTGGCTTCCTCTGTATGAACGTGCATGTGTGTGTGTGTTGTATTTGCTGCAGGACGTTGTATATCATGACGGTATTCAGGCAGCTCCAGCAGCACTCCACTGCCACCAGTTGTTGCTGAGCTGCTACTGCAGAGAGGAGAAATCACACTCTGTCCTCAGCTCCACAGGGACTCAGGTTCACATCTGATGTTCACTTTATTTCACTCTGGGGTTAAATCCCACTGGGTCGATGGAAGCTTTTTGATTGAAGCAAGCTATCAGTTTGTGTCCAGAAAAAGGGAATACTTTAATAGACACAGCACAAGTGACAAGATAGAAGGCAAAACTAAAATATGAAGAAGAGTAAGCTAACATATCAAATAGAGATGTTAGTAAAAAAAAAAAAAATGTTGAGAAAGTATTTAAAGGGGCCCTAGTATGCTTTTTTGGGGTTTGACCTGTACTGATCCTCCAATTAAGGTTCCAGTGGGGACCTTTTCCCTGCGTGTGCCTCTCCACCTCTGTTTCTTACTTCTTACTTGCTACCCTTTTCCCTCAACCTATCCTAAGGGAGTGCATGTATGTAGACACGTTAGTTTAGCTGCTATAGGCTTGGACTGTTGTGGGGGGGGCACCTTACTTCGTCTTTCTGTCTGTTTGTACCTGTGTACTCTCATGTTCCGATTAACCCAGCTTCCCCCAAATCTCTTTTTTGTGTCCATATATACGCCGGGATCCTGAGTCGAGGCTAATCCTGTTGCTGTGGTCGTGTGTCCTGGATCCTCTATCCTGAGTTCTGGATCTGAGTCCTGGACTTCGAGTCGTGGCTGAACCGGTCTCTGTGGTCCTGCCTGACTCTCACCATACTACTTCTCTGATGGCTCCCACAAGATTGCTGACATCCTCGTGGATTCATCTTCTTATTATAGACACATGCATTTCCAAACATTTGGTCTTTCCAAACATTTGGTCTACCTATGCTGTAAAATGTATTATCTCTTCGATTTACACACGGCATCTATTGCACGTCTGTCCGTCCTGGGAGAGGGATCCCTCCTCTGTTGCTCTCCCTGAGGTTTCTCCCATGTTCCCCTTTAAACTGTGGGGTTTTCTCTGGAAGTGTTTCCTTGTACGATGTGAGGGTCTAAGGACAGAGGGTGTCGTATTGTCATACTGATATTCTGTACAAACTGTGAAGACCACTGAGACAAATGTAACATTTGTGAAATTGGGCTATATAAATACACATTGATTGATTGATACTGAAGTGTCTAATATAGGTTTTAGTGCATGTAAATGGTCTGCAAAGGCTAAAATCCCAGCTAACCAATCAGAGCAGGCTGGACTCTGGTTTCAGACAGAGGTTAAAAAGAGATGATGCAGCACAGGCTGTATGAGAAAGAAATACTAATTTTAACATTAAAAGTTGGAAACATGTCACAGTATTCACAAAATACAAATATCAATCAGATAATCTGCATAATATGTCCCCTTAAATGTATGTCTTGCATATTACAATGATTATTGCATTATTGCTTAGAGAAGTAGCAGCCAGAATAACTAAAGTAGAATACAATAGAGAGTATATTGGACAAAGCAGGGTTATTGTACAATACATTGTTATTGGATTTATCTTTTAATGCTAACGCTGTTTTCAGTATGGAAGGACCTTCATTTGTTTAGACAAATAACAACAACAAACATACATTTAATGAAGGAAGAACGACTTGAATTTACACTTAACAAAGGTCCTCGCTCTACTCAAACGGGATGTTGAGATTTATAGCTGCTGCCTTAATAACCAACTAGTGTAGCTAAATGCATCTATTTTCAGTTTTAGGACTTGCAATTGAGTGTCAGAACATAAAGATTTATTTGGAAGAAGAAAATCTATGACTTTGTCCCACGTGTTCACCAGTTCACGTGTTGGTCCAACTGCAGTGATGGCTCAGGGTTTGTTTTTGCCTGAAAATACTCCACAACCACTGGAGCATGACCAGAAAATCAAGCTTTCTGGACTCAGTTCTGTCTATTACACAGTCTGAGTGTTGTTTCAAGGAGGAGAGTAAAACAGCTTATTTAAAAAAACAAACAGAGTGAACCAAAGTCGATGAAGTGATCAAGTCTGGTGACATCTTATGTGTATAACTGTAAAACCATAAATGTACAGTAAATAAAAGGTTACATTTTGAACATTCAAAGTCTGTGTGTTTTGAAGTTCTCGGCAGGCCTTCCTCATCCTGTCCTCTGAGGGATGAAGAGAGAAGTTCTCAGGCTAGCAGAGAAATTAAGTCATGAAAATGTGGCAGATTCTCTCTGATCTTCCATTAGAATGTCTCTCTTGATGTTAGCTAGGACTAGGGATGCTCCGATCGCCAATTTTGGGGCCGATCGCCGGAATCAGTATCGGCCGATACCGATCGCCGATCCGATCGAGTGGGCGGGGCCTAAATGGAAGATTTAAACATCACTTTAAATCTTCCATTTAAAGTGATGTTTAAAACTCAGTTAATGGGGCTCATTCACTGCAGCTTCCACAAACAACAACCAACTTAATTATTACATTCAAATGATGTACATTATTCAAGTTTACATTCACTTTGGATAATAACACGGGAGAAATGAAGCACTCTCTTTTCCTCTCTCCCTCTCTCTCTCCCTGTCCTGACAGCCTGTCAGTATCTCACGCAGCTCACTGATCCAGTAATGAGTGACCCGACAGTGAATAATAAATATATTTATAACTAGTTTAGCTTGTTCCAGAGGTAGATAAAATAGGGAAGTGTAGGTCTAACTCTTGTGTGTTTCGCTCCACTCACCGGTCCGGCGGGCAGAGCTGCAGGATTTCTGCTTCACACACGTTGCATTCCGCTATTTTACTGTCTTTTTCGGACACCTTAAAGTAATGCCAGACCGGTGAAGCCATTTTTGTGAGCTTGTTTTGCCGCGCACAGAGAAAAGTGTAATGTATTTTAGCTAACTATGTATTTTAGCTCTAACCCTTACGTCATGCGATCGGCTCTGGCGATCGGCATGTTTAGAGAACACCGATCGATCGGTAGAGAGTCAGTATCGGCCGATATCGATCGGTGACCGATCGATCGGAGCATCCCTAGCTAGGACTGGTCGCCTCTTTCGTAGTTCCTCAGTGTGCAGACCTCCTGTGAACCGCCCGCTACACTGGAGACTAGGGTTGGGAACCGAAACTTGGTTCCAGATGAGAACCGATAAGAAAATGCCGGGTACCCATACAAAATACACAATTTCGGTTCTGCTTAACGGTTCCTAAATGCGGTAGACCCTGTATTCCACCAGGTCACCGTGGCGCAGACGGACCCGGTGGAATACAGGGTCTACCGCATTTAGGAACCGTTAAGCGCAGAACCGAAATTAATCGATTAATCGAATATTCGAAATTATTCAGGCATTCGAATATGAGTTATGAATATTTTTATAACATTATTTTGGGAGGGGGGCCTAAGTTGATTACATATTATCAAATGTAATGATTCAATGTATACGACAGTGCCATAGCTAAATGTGTTAGGTCTAAAGGTGTGTTTTGCTCCGCTCACCGGTCCCTCACAGCGGGCAGAGCTGCAGGTGCTGATCTCTCTCTCTCGCGTCCGGTTATACTTCACTCGCGTTTATGTCCAAATCCATCAGATCTAGCTAGTTCTAGCTAATGATATGGCTGCTGCCCCTCCCTACACGCAGATCACGCAGACTCAAACCTCATCTTATGCCCAAATGCGGCGCAAATGCGTTCCGCAGCCGTTGCGAGGTTCTGGCGCTAACAGTTCATGAGCGTGCTCCCCTGCCCCCTGTCAACACTCGCGACACATGAGTGGCCAGCCTAAACAACAATAAACGCTGCTTGGCAACCGTGTGGCGGCAAAGTACAAAGAAATGTTGAAAGGAGAGAAAATATCTTTATTCTTTTAAGCTTTAACTGACATTTTTACGTTTATTTTTTATTTGTAAAAATGTCAGTTAAAGCTTAAAAGAATAAAGATATTTTTGTTATCTAAACGTTTGACCTCTTTCTTTTACAATTTTGGAATCGAAACGGGGAATCGATAAGAACCGGAATCGATAAGCAGAACCGGAATCGATACATTTCAAACGATACCCATCCGTACTGGAGACTCCTTACTATTTTTAGGGACCCAAACACTGATCATACAAGAAGAAAACTGAGTCTTTAAGAAAAAAGAGAGATGTCCACTGTCAAAAGAATCGATAGAATATTTAACAGTCAGAAGAGACTAATCCACTGTCATAAACAAAACCAAAGTGAACATAGCAGCACGTTGTAGGGGACAACTTTTGAGGTGGAATTCAAACCCTGAAAATATTATGTTTTGTGATTTCCTAGCAGCTTAATATATACATTTAAAAAAAGGAAAAACATGGATTATGTATTCTTTACATATTGGCCTGCATATTAATTCTGTGTAAATCTGTTTATATTTTAACACAAATAACTGCTCTTTATTTGCTGTCATTTCCCTTATTTTATTTTCATGACTTTTAAAAGGAAATCTAATCTCTCCTCCATGATGCCACATGTATTGCCATGGGTGAAGATGACCTATTATTATAAATATCCTAAAGTGTAATACATAATTGTTCTAGTGTACTAAGAAGCCATGTACTATGAAACATAGAGCAGTGTCTGGGCTCTACATTTTAAAATGGACCTATCATGCTATATTTGAAAGATATATTGTAGGGCCATACCTATATAAAACATGTCTGTGAAGTTTTTTTTTCAAAATACCAAACAGATCATGCATTTTAGTCAGAGTCGTATAATAGGAGAGTTCTGTCATCTCCGTTCACTCCAATGGACCACTTTTTTACAGCAATGGCGGATCGCGGAGCCTCTCATTCGTTCCCCGGAAGTTAGCGCAAAGGCTAGCAGAGCTGTGGAGTTGCAGCATAATAGACCGTTCGTGACGGACTTTTAAAGGTAAGAAGAAGTTTAAAGATTTATATTGCGGATATTATAAGTACATCTGATTCAAATTAACATGTGTATTAAAGGATGTCAGTGGATTATCCCTAAATTAGTAGATTTAGGGAACGTTTACAGATAACAGATTAAGCTAGGATCCCGGATCAAATTAGCAACACACGTTGAACAGCCTTTTAATTGTAAATTCCGTTCTCTTAATGTCATTTCGTCCAACGTTGTTGAATTAGAGAAGAGGGGCTTCTGAACGGGATTGAATGCGGGGGTGGAGGGAGTTAAATATTAGATAAATATAACTTTGGTGCGTGTAAGAGTGAGTGTTTTTAGCAGAGCCATATTGTGTGCTTGTGATTATGTTGATTATTACCTGTCTGTATAATGTTGCAGCTCAGCTGATTTTGGATTGATGGCAAAGGGAGAGGGACTTAAGTGAGAGTGAAAACACAAGGTAAGTTTAATACTACTGTTTTATATAAGTAAGCATACTAAACATATATAAGTAAGCATACTAAACATGTATTCTATCACTGTATTATCATCAAAATGTGCCTGCGGAGTGACTTGAGGTTACTTCACACTGCCCACATCATAGACTGTATATATAAATGGACGTAGGGTCCGTGACATCACCCATAGGATTCTGCAGAGTTGCCGAGAAGCCCTTAGTAGGCGGAGTCGGCCACTAACGGCTCGACAGCGACGTCAGAGTTCAACTCCCGCCTGCTCCAAATAAGGGTAAAGAGGCGGAGCCGAGGCGGGACCTGCTGCCTCCGAGCTGAAAGTTCAAGAGCTAGCTGAAGCTACCAAGCTAAGCTAACATGCTCCCCATCTGCACACTGTCGTCACATTTTACGTTTCTAAGGTAAGCGGACATGAAACTATTCGCAAAACTATAAATAATAATCTAAGTTATTGAGTTGTTAGCATAATACTTCAGAATCTTAAAATCCCTTAACGTTTGTTTGCAATTGTGCTAAATTCAACACTGGAATCAAGCAAATATTAATATGTTTGCATGACATTAGTTATTTATATTTTGATATCACTTAACTATACGATTAATACATTTAAGTCAAGCTAAGGTACATGTGATGGTAGCTAGTTAGTGCTCTTACCTGTGAGGCCTCCTCCAAACAGCATAATAACCAGACTGTATCATTAAAACTAAGTACCAGTTCTAGATCCTTGACTTTAGACAAACAATTCAAAAGACAAAATGTATTTAAAGACCAATCTTTATTTGAATGTGCCTCTTAACCTGATATATTAGTTATACAGTAATAGTATTGACAATCTAAAAAAACTGAGCAACTCAACAGTCAACTTTATATTTCTTATTGTCTAAAGCATTTATTATTTTCATTTTTCCCCTCTCATATTCAGTGTGGACGGATTGAGACAGCGTGGTGTCCAGAGAGCTGCAGAGACTTCAGGGAGAAACCTCCGTGTGATGGACGTCCTGTCTGTTGGTTTGGAGAGGACTGAGGGTCTTTCCTCAGCGAGGAGGACCAGGCCTGATGGAGGAGCCCATGCTGGGCAAAGCTGATACCAACTGCACAGGCCTAGTCTGTCACTTTATTTGACTAAATGTGTTTACTTATACATTTAATAGGTTTACACCTTCTGTCCATATGTGCTTTTTATTTAAAACATGTTTGATTAACTTTTGGTTCACATTTCAATAAATTGTATTTGTATTTGCACTCCTTTCGTCCATTATTCTTACTGAAAATGTTAGATTACACATTCACATCTGACTGAAGATTGGCTCGATTTATTTGTGACGTTGCAAACTCTGCGGTACAAGGCACAAGTGATGTGAAGCTCATAAAGTGAGGCAAATAGAAATAATCAGCTGATGGAGTGTAGATGTGGAAATAGCTGCATTCGATCAGCTGACTGTGTTTTCACAATAAAAGTAGTTTCTTAGTGAATGTCCTGTACTGGTCTTAAAATCTCATAACATCAGCTTTTAATGTTCCTCTTGGATGTTCTTCTTGACCCTCAGAGAAGGAGAAAATGTCGTGTCTTTCAGGCATGTCCTTTCCTAACAGAAATGACAGGAAACATAAAACATATTATTGCAGAACAAGTGTGTTATTTATGAAAGCGGTGTGTTTGTGTGTTTAGGGGCTGTAGAAATAATTATTTTGTAATTGTAATGTTTTTATTTCAACAGTGAGCTACAAAGACAATCAGATTATGAATGAACAGTATGAAGCTCATCAACATTGAAATATATCTTATTATCAACATACTATTTAACTGTTATCAAAATGTAGTGCAACTGTAGAAGCTTGCTCTGTTGTCTCACTGAAAGAATAACTTTTACCACATTTTTTACAGACAATATTGAGAGATAAATAGTAGCAGTTCTCACTATGTGTTAAATATCTTTGCCTTCAATACATTAAATTAGAAAGCTGACAAAATCATATTGCTTGTTAACATCTAAATGTAACTTTTTGCATGGAAAAAACCCTCAACTTAACTGATGTGTAGGTGATCTACGTAGTATTTAGTATTGTTTAATGGAATGTATATCAGTGTATTCAAGTCAATACTTCATTTATTTAAACCAATATCTTTCTTGATTCTTTGTACAGTATGAAGAAAGAGTCTTTGTACCCGTGCTGAAGTTCACTGCTGTGAGGAGTCCAGTTCTGTCTCTCACTCTCTGGTCCAGCCTGTCTGCATCACCTGGACACTTTAAACAAACAGATATATATGTAAAGTACCATGTGTACAAACAATATAACTGATTCTCTTCTGTTGAACATGTTGGATTGTGTATTGTCCGAGTCAGGGTCCTTTTTATTTTACTGTAACTTTAGAAGTTGTGTTACCAATGCTTACTGTTTATTTGATACCAATTTGGTAATGCAATTAATAAAAACAACAAGGTTTCGGTTCGTTCTTCAGATGACTGTGACGTTAACGTAATCATCTTGAAATATGACATTAATAATTGTAATATTTTGATTTCACATACACTACTTCGACATTAGCTTGTCTACATACTTGAGCATAGCCAATTTAAATTAACCTTAGCGATGCATACAGTTCCTTCTACATAATAAAATATCTCTCTAAGTTACAAGGATGACCTTATTTTATCAAGCTCAAACAGAAGCCGTTTGTTCTACAGTATTATCCCACTTAACGCTTAACACTTGTCTATTTCGTTTTAACCTTTATATATACAGTCTATGATTTTAACTTGGAGGCTACGATTAGCATCGTTAGCACCAACGTAGCTACCACTCGACACGCTAACCCAAGCCTTAACATAAATTACGTAGCTGATTAAAATCATTAACACATACATAAGTACTCGAATTGTACTTACCGCAGAACCGTATTCATGCACTATCTGTTTCAACCGCAGAGCGAGTCACAATAGTCCGATATATAAGCATGAAGAACGAACAAACACGGCCGGGGTCAAGTTGTGTTCCCTGGATGAGCTTAGCAGGCAGAGTCCCTGTAGCTTCATGGAGCAGCTAGCAGAGAGACAGGACGCTAACAGCAGCAGTCACTTGACAGAGCCGTCAATCTATGTGACCACGCCCTAATTTATGCAAAAGCTTTAAGACCTAATATAAATAAAAGGATCGTGTTAGAAAACAATTCACTCACAGATTCATAATCATGAAGGTGGAATCTAACTATATTCATAATAAAATGTATTGCATCCATGGGTAGAAACATGTTTTTTTCTGCTGTAAAGTCTGGCATTTTAACATGGGGGTCTATGGAAATTGCTCCTTTCTGCAGTCAGTCTCTATCGGCCAATATATGAACTGCAGTGTGTGGCACTTCCGTATTGGCGTCCCGGCTCTTCCCCAGAGTTTGCCGCTTGGCCCACATACATATTCCATAGTGGTTGAATACACAGTATTAGGAAACACTTTATACTTACTGGACATGTTATACTCATTACATACTGTATATAAAATATGACCAAGAATGTGAGACAACTTTATAGAAATTCACATCACATCTGTTACTGATGCCATTTGTCATACTTTGTTAAATAATAAAGTTCCATAACTTCAGTTGGGAACAAAGACCACACCTTATCTCCCCAAGGCAATTTCCCATCCAATAGGTGTGCTATATAGGTGTGTATAACCCTTTCTCCTGTCTGTTACTCCCTCTTTCAGCACAAGAACCAGAGGGGGATTCAATGGAGCCTGAATACCTGCACTGAGACCCTCACCCTGCACCCTGAGTCTCAACTCTCAGTGTTTTTCAAGCCTTTCCCTGTTTTTTTGTATTAAACAAAACATTAAGCTTTCCCAATGGTGTGGTTTTCTGTTGGTCGTGAAATTGCTCCTGCTGACTTGAGCCAGACATTTTTTCCTCCGCTCTGTGTCAGTGGGGAAGCCGTACATTCGTACTCCTTTCTCGGAGCGATTTGAGCATCCCCAGGCAGCACAGCAAACCATGGTGGCGACTAGGAGGCAGCACAGCAAACCAGGACAACATGGAGGAAAAGGCACAGACAAACTGCATGATATGCTATTCAGTGTTTATTGAATTCCATGTATTTGCATTGGATGTTCCTAAAACAACACATTTAACATCATCATCATCATGCTGCTGCTGCTGCTGCTAGTCCTTTGATAGTCACCTGTCGGTCTCCTGTCCTTTCTGAAAGCCATAAAGATGACATTAGTCATTTAGATAACTTGTGTCCTCAATTACCATGGGATTACTGAAACTACCATGAATTTAAGAAAATGGTAGAAATGTATCTAATCTGAATTTTGAAGCATTCCTTTAGATCCCCTCCCTCTAAATATATCAATAAACATTAGAAAGTGATGCTTATAAATAAACAGCAACAGGCTCTTTAACCAAGGCACTGTTAGCCTAACATGTAAACTAGTTGTTCACACTAATCCTAATATTATCACTTAATATTAGCAAATTCTATTTGATTTTTTAAAATATATTGATGTAAATACATACACATATCGATTTATTGTATAAATATTGCAAATCAAAACCTTTGTTCACTAATAATTACCAAAACTCGTAGTTCTATCTCCTGTTATCAATGCATTCACATTGCCCGCCATGAACTTCCGGGGAACGATCCTCGGTCAACATGAACCACGTGATGATAACCGTTTTTGGACTTCCGGTGTCGTAACTCTTCTATTATACGGCTCTGATTTTAGCCATGCCTCATTTCGCTCAATTTTCTCTTTTCCAGCCCTGATTTTGCAAGGGCTGATTCTGCTTTTGTGGCAGACTACAGCGCCACTTACAGGCCTGGCATATGTACTACAGCGTCTCCAGCGCTTTCGAGCGGTCTCTCATTCCCCTGATAGGTGGAGAGTTGCCCATCTAATAATAATAATAATAATAATACTACATTACATTTATAAAGCGCTTTTCCTGGTGCTCAAAGCGCATACAAGCAAGTAAAACAAAATATATATATATAGGCGGAGCACCCCTTTTCTGATGTCAGAACAATTCAAATAATAATCAGCTCCGTTGCAGCCCCGTTTTTAGAGATTTGGGTATGGAGGAAAAGAGAGAGGGTTGTATTTTCTGACACTTGGTGACTTCCCTGACACACCGGGGACACATACTGTATTCATGTATAAAAGACTTACAAAAGTGCATTTTGCATGATAGGTCCCCTTTAAGTAGGTAATAACCGCAGCCTGTGCTGCATTGTGATAAATGTGACATGTGCTGCAGTTTGACTCTGACTTATGTTCACAGCGTCGCAGAGACTTCTGGGAGAAGGTTTGGAGGAAACGTTGTGTTTGGGTCTGGCCAAATGATGATAAACCTGAGGTGGAAAGTATATTACTTACTTTATACAGCTGCAGGTAAGTCTGGAAACCTTTTCCTAGTAACTCGGGGCAAACTAAAACCTGATCAATGAAATGATAGGCTGCTTATCTGATCCTGGTTGACCTGTTAACCGTGCTCTGTGAAACACTCCTCACTGCTCTGTTCCTCTGTGTGTTGCTCATTTAAGGTGCCAACTCATACCGCAATATCACTGTGCTTGTTCTCTCAAAAAAGCAATTTTTGGTGTCTTAAGATTAAAGCGTTAAATGACCTGGACACTGCAAAAAATAAATACAGGAACATCGTAACTGTTTTTTTCTGCACTGCCTCTTAGACATGGTGCAACAATACTGGTACTTTAACATTTGGAGGTTACCCAATCAAACACTTATCAACATTCAAATGATAGTGGTGAGTGGTTATGTTGCTGAATCTCTGAGTGGTGGTATATTATAAACTATAATGGCAAGATCCCCCACGGAAGAGGACACAGGGCCGGCAGGACCCCCGGCAGGAGAGCAGTCGGCGGAACCTCCAACGGCACAGGACATAGGGTTGGCAGGACCCCCGGCAGAAGAGTAGTCTGCAGGACCTCCAACGGCACAGGACATAGGGTTGGCAGGACCCCTAGCAGAAGAGTAGTCTGCGGAACCTCCAACGGCACAGGACCTAGAGTTGGCCAATCCAGTCTCACAAAAAAATGTGTAATAACTACGTTGGTCCACAACGTAGGACGTAGTATTTCTACAAAAACGCCTCTGAAATTGTAAGATCCCTACGTTTTTTTTCACCATTCATTCCAATGGCTCGCGTCTATGTCACGTGATCTTCACATTTCTCCCTGCAGAAAAAAAAACATAGCCGAACTTCTTTTTATTCTTGGTGTAAAATTTTAAGGTTAGTTTGGCCATTAAAATGCGTTGTGCAGTCCAAGCCACGGGCAAAACGCTGGGGATAATGGTGGTACAGGAGAGAGCCAGGTGGCTTAACCTGACGAACCTTCCAGACCGGGAAAAAGAGGACGTCTTGGACATGCCTATTGTTCCCGAGGGCATATTTGGCACCGCTCTGGCTTCAATGCAGCAGCGGTGGGAATCCAAAAAGAAGGAGGATGAGGCTCTCCGGCTTTGTCTTCCCCGAAGGGTCCAGCCGCCACCTTCAACGGCCCCACGGCAGTCCTTCGCTCAGGCTGCCTCACGTCCTGCCCATTTCAAGATCCCGAAACAGCAGAGGCCACAGCCCGCCCCGGGTCTCCAGCCCAGACACGAGGCGAGGACGAGCTGGCCAGGAAAGTCTCCGGTTCCGGCAGCAGCTGCTCAGGCACAGCCGGCCCAGACTTTCAGCCATCAGGCGAGGAAGAAGAAAAGGGCGGCCTGACAGCCTCCTCTCCTCTCCTCGATAAAAGAGCTGAAAGTTCCCTGTTCTCCAGCTCCAGAACACGTTCCAGTGTTAAATGCTCATGTGTTTCCGGGGTGCCACCATGCCCCCATCTTCCCGCCGCCTCGAGTGGTGTCAGAACGTCATCCTCGAGTTCGCGCCATGAGGGAAATGGACTTAACATCAAAGACAGCAAGCTCCGCTGCTCATTCAAGTCACACAAACACATGTCATCATTGTTGTTTTCACAATAAATCATTTTCCACTGTCGTTTCCAGGCTTAAAGCCAAGGGCGCAGTCAATAAAAATGAAAATAAAAACAATAAAAACAATCAACAGCCTGATGTCTACCCACCCTCTGAGAGCGGCTGCTGCCTCTCTCAGAAGGCGGACGATAGACGGGGCCGTGAAGGTATCACCGCCACGCACGTGCGCAGTGTCGACCGAAGTTGTCAACCTGGGTTACCACCGTGTTCAGACACTAGAGGGCCCCATAACATAACAAATAAAGACACAGGGAGCAGACGTGACATCTCCACTCGCTTTGATAAGCGAAAAGTGGAGGATGCTCACAGATTCTGCTTGGGTTTTCAAGACAGTAACACGGGGTTACAGACTCCAATTCGCTGTCACCCCCCCTCACTTTTCGGGCATTTTGCATTCGCAAGCCCGAGGAGAGTCGGCCCATATTCTGGAGCAAGAGATTCTCTTGCTACTAGAAAAGAAGGCTATATCTATAATACCCTCCGAACAGAGTCAGAGCGGCTTTTATTCCAAATATTTCCTCGTTCCCAAACGAGGAGGGAACGGAATTCGGCCTATACTAGATTTGAGGGCTCTGAACAGGTATCTCAAAAGATACAAATTCAGAATGCTCACACACATCTCTGCTGCGTCTCGTACGCCAAAACGATTGGTTCACATCAGTCGACCTGAAAGACGCGTATTTCCACATCCCAGTATATTATCCACACAGGAAATATCTGAGGTTCGCCTTTCAGGGTGTCTGTTACGAGTACAGAGTACTTCCCTTCGGTCTGTCTCTCAGCCCACGAGTGTTTGTACGGAAGCCGCGATAGCCCCGTTAAGACAACAGGGTATTCGCCTGGTAACCTATCTGGCTATTACGCAGACGAATGTCCTCGTAAAACACCTGCTCGACCTGGGTTTCGTAATAAACACAGAAAAGAGCATGTTGTCCCCAGCCCAGACTGTACTCCTCCTGGGCCTACGCCTAAATTCGGTGCCCTTTACAGCCCGCTTGTCAGCAGAGAGAGTGAAAGCCTTCAGGGCTTGCCTCGCTCATTTCCAGCCACGCAAATATGTTCTCTTCAGATCATGTCTGCGGTTACTGGGGCTCATGGCGTCAGCCATCCTGGTGGTATGACTGGGACGCTTACACATGAGGGAATTTCAGCGCTGGGTAGCTGCCCTCAGACTGGACCCCGCGCGTCATGGCGCACGGAGAGTGATGGTCACTATGAAATGCGTAATGGCACTGCGCCACTGGCTGCACCTGACTTTTCTAGTGCGGGGCGTCCCTCTGGGTGCTGTCCTATCGCGGAAAGTGGTCACCACAGACGCATATCTGACAGGCTGGGGGGGCATATACGAAGGTCGACCTGTGCAGAAAGGAGCAATTTCCATAGACCCCCATGTTAAAATGCCCAACTTTACAGCAGAAAAAAACATGTTTCTACCCATGGATGCAATACATTTTATTATGAATATAGGTAGATTCCACCTTCATGTTTATGGATCTGTGAGTGAATTGTTTTCGAACACGACCCTTTTATTTATATTAGGTCTTAAAGTTATATAAAGGTATATTTACCATTTACGTATCAGTGTTTCCCCTAGGATGGAGTCATAGCAGCGGTGCTAAGGCACGTGGGCCCAGCATAATGTAAGCGTGGAGCGCGTGGAATGTTTTAGTGTGTGCGCGTGCGAAGTGCGCCCCGCCAATTTGTTTCTCTGTGTCTGCCAGTACAAGAAAGGCTCTTGAGGCCTAGTACCAGGGCCGGTTCTAGCCAATTTGCTGCCCTAGGCGAGATTTTATATATAAAGAATAAATGAAAAATCTCTACAAAAGACAAATACACTACAAAAACAGAAACGTATTGACATAGGTAATATACGTCAAAATGGCTTCAAATGTATTCAGTATTTTATGAACATGTTTTAATTGGGGGGTGGACGTCACATTCTCTAGGGGGGTCCAGGGGTATGCCCCCCCCGGGAAGATTTTTTTGAACATTTTAAAGTAAAATGCTTCAATCTGGTGCTGTCACGATCTGTCTTTATTTGTATTTTGTCTTGTCTTTTTCTGTCTTTTGTTTCATGTTTTATTTTGAAAGGTCTTCACCTCCTGTCTTGCCTGTTGCTGTCTGTCTGTTTTCCCTCCTTATTACCTGATTGTTTTCACCTGGTGTTCCTGTGTTTTCTCCTCCCTCCTCACCTGTGTCTTGTTTGTTTGATTAGTTCTTGTGTGTATTTAAGTTCTGGGTTTTCTGTTTGTCTTTGTCGGATCGTTTTGTGTTATGACCTAGTTCATCGGTGAGTGTTCTGTTTTGTCTTTGTTTGCCTGAAATAGCCTTGAAATAAAGGAAGTGTCACTTTAATCTGCATTTTGGGTCCTGCCTGCTACACACACCCTAACAGGTGCACTTTGAGCACACAATTACTAGAGACCTGATCTAGGGGGTACAACTCTAAAACACCCATATGAAAAAGATAGGTTTACATTTTAATAATCAAATAAGTATGTGAACATAACCAATAACCTACCATAGCCAATAACAAATAAATGTAACTTATTTTATTTTTGTTGTTCATTCATATCTTATTTTACCTAGTTAACATTTATTAATTTATGCATATTTTTGTATCTCACCAACTTTAAACGATATTTTTGGTTTACTGTCCTATAGTATACATTGGAATGATTTCAAACCTGTTTTTATTCATCCTAATAATTATAAAGGAGTGCCTTGGTGTTTATATAATTTGTAAACACATATTTGTTTGAGACCCACTGAGATAACTTAGACTAAACACTCAGAGAGTCCTTTAGCTCACTGAGCCTCTCAGTCTGACAGGAGAGCTCTCCTCCACCCTGGTTGTAGAAACATCTACTGCTTATATCCGGTAGCGCAGCTAGCACCAGATTCTAATAACAACAGCGCCGGTACCGGTGCGCCCTCTCTCTCTCTCCCTCGCTCCCATGCTTGCACTTTGGCTGTGAGCTGCAGGCGCCTGATAAGCCAACATCCCCCACTTTCATCACTTACAGCGCCCATGTCAAAAATCTGCCCTGCCTAGTACATACAGTGGCAATGTCTCAAGATTTAGCACAAATACACCTTTATTGAACATACAGTAACACAAATACTACAAATCCACATAACAAACAATCAAAAACGAAAAAGGGTCTCCATTTATTATTATAAAAAATAAAAAAAATAAAGTAAAAAAAATAAAAAACCTAACCCTAACCCTTTTTATATTATTTATTATGGCGCCCCCTACAGATGAAGCACTTAATTTCGGACTCCAGCTTACCTGTTCCTGCCTACGACCAGTTTCGAGGAAGGTCAAGCCCTCCCACTATTTTCCAAGAGGGCGTTGCCAGATTTTCAATTTCAGGTTTTCAATGATCCATTGCAGCTGGCTTCATTATAATTACATTTATTTATAACGGGGGTGGTACAGACAAGCTGGAGGCTTTCCCTTGAGCGAGGGAAGACCACTTACCAATCACTGCCCTTGCGTTTCAAACTGTCCGAAATTAAGTGCTTCATCTGTAGCGCCGCCGCTATTTGTATATAGGGGAAACACTGCGTATAACTACCACATTATAACTGAGTGAATGTAATTTGTGTAAGTATAGGCTACAGTTATGAAGACATATCTGACATTTCCACTGGGTGACTAATTTCAATTGATGTTGACACCATCTCACAACACTGCTAAAATAACATTACTTTCTGAAGCACAATTTAAAATGTATGCTGTTTAAAATCTCACATTAGATCTATTGTCCATCTATATTTTGATTATTATTTAATGGAAACCGTCCATAATCAAAGAGTCATTCGAAGTCAATCAAATACTTATTTCACTTCAGGGTGATAGCAGGAGACCCCATCTAGTCAATCAGAGAAAATCAGGGCAATCTGATGTACAGTTTCAAAATGTTTTTATACAAGAATACATAAAAAACTGTCAAATTATCAAATACTTATTTCACTTCAGGGTGATAGCAGGACACCCCATCTAATCACTCAGAGAGAATCTGGACAATCTGATGTACAGTTTCAAAATAAAAGACCTTTGAAGTCTCATATATGAGCTATCGTCCTTCTGTTTGTATCCAACAGTTCAAATGTTCGAATTACATTGAACCAGAATTGTCCCCCTTTTTTCCTTAACAGTGAAGACAATTGGATATGTTAATGTTATCAGGGCTCTCAAGTTTTGAACAGAGTTCAGAGTGAGATTTTGGCAGCGGCGGGGCTTTGGCTGGGGGCGGTGGTCTTATCTGATAAATTACACATAAATTCATACAAATAAAAACATATTCATGTCATTCTTAGTGAAGGGGTGTGTGTGTGTGTGTGTGTGTGTGTGGGTGTGTGTGTGTGTGTGTGTGTGTGTGTGTCAGTGTTTTTTGTTGTAAGTGTTGGTGGCAGTTTTTGAGGCCTTCAGCACTGGGGTTGGTGGCTCCCATCTAGGGCTGCAACAAACGACTAATTTGATTATCGATTAATGAGACGATTAATGAGACGATTAATCGACTATTAGGCCTATGCCTTGCACAATTTCTCAAACGCTCTTATTTAGCCATCAACTTTTAGGTTTAGCTTGAGGTTGTTTTAGGCATGTGGAAACTAACAATGAAGACAATAAAGATGAATACTTGATTCAAAAATACATATATTATTAAATTAACTAAACACATTTTGAACTAAATTAACATTGCTTTTTATTTAAATTAAATAAATAATATTTCACATCAAAAGAAACAACAATGTTTTGACAAATCGTATTAAATAATGTGATAACAGAATTGTGAACAGAATAGCTGAAACTTTAACAAAATAAATAACTCAGTTACCTCTAATCATTAACCCATGTTTGTGTAATGTAGTTAACTCTGTGTGTTGCTGCTAGCATACATAATACCTGACGTGGAAACGTTACTCATGGATGGGGGGGCTACAGAGCTACTAGAAAGACAGTCGAACCCGGTGCATTTCTCCGTCTGCCCCGCCCCCTCGCACACAGACGGGGGAGAGAGAGAGATCTCGTCTCGATTGGAAAGATCGAAAATACATCATGGACGCATTTGCGTGGCTACAGTGATTCTGTACTAGTTTGTTTACAAAATTGCGGCGCAACTTGGTGGGCGGTACCCTGGAAAGAAATCTCTGCTTGAGAAATACAAGGTGTGGCGTGTGAGCGTGTGAATGGAGTGAAATGCGTGTGTCTCACGCCAAATGCGTGAGACTTGAGAGCTCTGAAGAAGTTATGGAAATATATCATTAAATAAAAAAAATAATTATAAAGTAGTGAGAGGGGGGAAAAAGCGTGTGAAATGGCAAGTGTGGCGTGAGGCGTGTGAAGAGGTTACATTGCGTGACTCTCACTCTCAAAGGGTGAGACTTGGCAGCTCTGGTAAATGGGTCAAGTCCGGCAGAAAGCAATGACTGTAAGTGTAAGTGTAAGCCTTACATTTACACTGTAAGGATTAGTAACACGTATTGTGTTTATGTGATGACATTTGGAGATGTTTAAACTCAATGAGGAAATGCGTTAGCATTCGTGCTAGCATTTGCGTTAGCATTCGAGCTAGCGTTAGCATACACGCTAGCCTTGGAGCAACTTGACATGTTTTGGTATGTGTCTGAACCTCTCTTTAGTGGTTCATTAATAAAACAGATATTTCAACGTGAGCCTACTTTGTTCATTTACTGTTGAGGTTAATTTCAGTAGTTGTGTGCTATAATGTATTTACAAAGTGTGAAGAGGAGGCCACTTTAGAATAGGGAACATGTTCAGGTCGATTAGAGTCAAATTACTAGCTTATTGGTTATGAACAAGACTTCACTTTAGAATAGGGAACATGTTCTTAGTTATAAATACCTAATTAGAGTCAAACTACTAGCTTATTGGTTATGAACAAG
>CALSBZ010044982.1:16434-36707 GCA_943591055.1 Gobionotothen gibberifrons | reverse complement strand
TTTCAAATGTTTACAATCCATCACTAAATTCATGGCCAACCAATTTTAACATCATGCAATAACACTAAGACGACATTAGTTGCATTGAACTGATCTTTTTTTTTGTAAGTTGTACTTACAATACTTCTTTTGAGTGAGAAACATGGGCTTTTGTCATTCTGACAGAGAGGCTAACTGCAGTTATTACACTTCGTGTTTTGAAATATGTGTAACTAGTCTATTAATATAAAACCCACACTGCTCAAACTTCGTTACTTTTCCTAAAATTGGTATCATTTTTTTTTTTCATTAACATAAAATAAATCTCACGTACCCCCTGCAGTACTGCAGTACTCCAACGTACCCCTAGGGGTCCACTTTCATACAGATCATATTAATCCCCTCGATTGGTCTCTGTGTGTCATTCAAGCTTGGGAGGGTGTGTGTTAGTGTATGTGTGGCGCGAGCGAGCGAGAAAGCGCGCGCACCGGTTACGTGTATTGTTGTTAGCATCTGGTGCTAGCTAGCTGCGCTAACGGATATAAGGAGCTGTTTCAACAACAAGGTGGAGGGAGAGTCCTCTGCTGTCAGACTGAGAGGCTGATAACTACAGCTCAGGTGAGGTAAATTACTCTCTGAGTGTTTAGATAGTTAACTTCGTCTAAGTTATCTCAGTGGGTCTCAAACGGTTCGGTCACCATTTATGTAAACACATATTTCCATTTGAGGGGGTAGTGATTAGTAAAATATATGCATGAATAATAAAAATAAAATGTTAACTAGGTGAAAAAAGGTAAGATAAACTTGTTGAGGGCTAAAACTAGTCTTTGCTGCTGCCTCAAAGAGGAGCAGGGGGAGAGGGAGGAGAGGAGGGAGACAGGAGAGGCTGATTCAGGAGCACAGACACACTCGCAACTATAAATGAACCAACAACAAATAAATAAACAAGTTTCAATGTTTTTTCATATTGGATATGGTATGTTATTGGTTATGGCCATGTTCTTATGATTTTATGATTATTTAAATGTATACAGTTCTGTTTCATATGGGTGTAGTCTCTTTATTTCCCCCTCAAAATGCACCAGATTGATGCATTTAAGTCCAACATATAAAACAAAATCTTACCGGAGGAGCATGCCCTCGGACCCCCCTATAGAATTTGAGGTCCACCCCCACTTAAAATATGTTCACATGGACAGGTTCCTAAATATATTTGCAATTTTTTAAAAATAGTATCCCATCTCCATATGTTTATTTTTGGGTAGTAGATTTAAACTAGAGGGCTGTCACTATGGGCAGCAACGCTGTAAATATTGACAAATAAATCCAGCAAAATGGCACAAAAAACTGGTAGTGGCCTGGCTGGGTGTATAATTCCCGGCCTGATTTATTGTCCCAGTCCGGCCCTGATTGACGCATGACAACAAATATGCCCAGCGTACCTATGACACGCCGCAGCGATAGACTAGAGCAGAAAAAAATCACATTAGCATTTCGAAAATGTTAGCGTGGCTTAATAGTGCAAAAAGACAGCGGTTGTCGCCGGACAAGGAATCCCTCTTTCCTTTCCTGCTGAAAGATGGTGAGTATACTCAGGGACGAGGAGTTATTTAACCAGCCGCCAGTAGGAGTCAGGCTTTACTTTCTTTTATATCCATAAAGAAAAAGTAAATCTGTTTACAGTTGTTTCATATGGATGTTGAGAGGTATCCATATATCTCTTCATTTTTGCTCTCAAAGTGCACCAGATTGATGCATCTACCATATCTCCTGTATTTTTTAAATCTTTTTTTCCTTCTAATTTGTTATTCTTTTCTAAATAACACACTGTTATTTACTCAACAATAACACACAATTATCCTTCTATCTCGGGCTTCTTTGCCGTCAGTCAGCGAGTGAATTTCAAAATAAAATAACCGGAAACAGATACACACCCACTGAACTGATTACCCAAGATCCTCAGCTATGTTTGAAGCTCTGTGATTGGATTGTTTAGCCGCAATGCACGTTGGGATATGATGTTTATGTGATATGAAATCCGAAAAACATTTTTAAAAAAAAGAAGAAAATAATACTTTATTCCGAGTGTGCTTGCTTTTCTCTTTGAAAGTCATCACATAATGGCATTGTAATACACGGTTCGGCTGCATTACATATTACACATCTGCCGTGGTTCTTCATTTATAGAGCCCTGATTAGAAGACTTCTAGAAAAACTGGAAGAACTGCCACCGAAACTGAATACGTGACGTGGATACTAAATATATCAGCAATTAAACAACATCTTCAATTTCTCTTCACACAATACGTCTCCTTGCAGTATCAACATTAATTCGGCTGACTTTTATATTTGATCCAATTGATAGGTTATATTTACACCATAACGGTGCACAGCTGATGGACAGTGACTTGTAGTTTTTAAAGATATTACTGATTTTCTTTGAATTAAAGAATGTAAATACTGAGTTGAGAGAATAGTCAGGGGTTTTGGGTGATGGGAGACACATCTATGGAATCAGAATTTCAATAGCTTACCATTAAATGATGGATACCTTTCTGTCTGTGATGTTTTACAAATCAGATATTAATGTGTAGAAGTAAAACATGTGAAATAATATAGCAATATCCTGTAAAATTCTGTGAAAACATGAATAAAACTACACATCTTCAGATGTTATACATACACAAGTGTGCTACACTAATAATAAAAAATGATTATGGCATTGTATGCTGTGTGTACCTTCTGTACAATACAAATATTATGAGTACATACAAAATAGGGGAAAAGTAGAAGGTCAATGATATATACATGTATATATAGAATATAAAAAATCAAGAAGATACTGTAAGTGATCTCTACAATAAAACAGTTTAGTGCCGGATGTAAAAATATATTAATAGGAGGATATGCAAAACAGAAAAATGAGTTAACCTTTATTTAAACATTAAAGAATACTTTAGGTTAAGGTCTTCTTTTAAATAAATATTAAGCCTGACACTCCAACATCCAATCCCAGAGCTTGAAGATTAATTACGGGGTTTGTCAAGCAAAGGGACTGTAGTCCCAAACGATAGCTGAGGATTATGGGTAGTGTAGTGTCTTCAGCCATCCTAAACTCCGAAATGTTTTTCGGATTTCATATCGCATTAACACCATATCCCAACGTGCATTGCGGCTAAAACATCCAATCACTGAGCTCAAACCATAGCTGAGGATATTGGGTAATCAGTTCAGTGGGTGTGTATCGCAATGATGCTCGAAATGAAAACAAGGATAATTGTGTGTTATTGTTGAGTAAATAACAGTGTGTTATTTAGAAAAGAATAACAAATTAGAAGGAAAAAAAGATTTAAAAAATACAGATTTCAGTATTCTGAGGCTCTGAGCCCCATTTATTTTCCTCACGGACGGCAAATAAAGTCTGACATTATACGATTTAAAATACAAACTTGGCTTGATATTGAGTAAGAACATGTTTTTATGAACCCCACAGTTTCCAGTCTTCCAAGACCAGACCGGACGTGGTGCAGGCACGAAACACACTACCAATAGAAATACATTGCTAGAAATCGTTCTGTGTGACACGAAAAAAAGGGGGAAATCGTGTTGGTGAACACGAATCAATAGATGAAATGTTGTGACTATTACACGAAATGCCGTGAGACTCGGTTGAATAGAGTGGTGACGTAAAAAAGCAATGGGAGTTCTCCATAGGATTTTGGAAAATAGCTCGAAATAAGATCTGTGGAAAAACGAACCTGTTTGATAAATGCACGTTTTGTTCAGCCGGATATTATCCACATGTCTACCCTACTTTTATAATCATAAATATAATCGCCAGAAGCAAAATGCTAACGTTATGCTATAAACGAACTAGCAGGGTCGCTGCTTCAACGTCACGCCAACTTAAAGGCGGGGTAGGTACGTTTGAGAAACCGGCTCGAGATACACTTTTTGTTATATTCCATGGAATGCTCTTAACCTGTTTAGCCCTGAGCCTGTTTTCCAGGTCTCAGGCTCGAAAATGACATTCCAAGAACAAATGACCATATCTTCTCTTCTAAAAGGGTTGAATTAATAATCTTTTTTCCCAAAGTAATGATAAACCTGTGAGTTGGATGTATAAAAGTCAGAATCAATATAGATCTTTTTTATTTTAAAGAAAATTCAGATTGAACATAGTAAAAAACTGTAAATTATAGTGTCTGTCCAAAAATTCTTTTTTACTTATAGTGAAAACTAGCCTTGGATGATGGTAAGGTAGACTAAAAGCTTTAGGAATCCAAAGTACAACATATAATAAGTACCCTGTATCAAGATTGATGCAAAACAAGTGACATTTGCCCTTTTTAGAGAGGTTTAGCAAAAAAAACTCCACCTCCGAGGTGATTTGGGTGGAAATGGGGGTTTTACCGTTTCTCTGGAACCCATTGGTCGATTTTGGTGATTGACATCTCTTTCTGACCGTTAGAGACAATAGAATCGAAGAGGAATCTCCCCACTCACACACATGCTAAAACAAAAAGGTGGGGGCTTCGCACACGCAGTTTTGTATCAGAGTGAAAATATTTCCCGATAGCAATGAATACAAGTGCTTTGACAAAAAATCCATACAAATATTTCATCTGTGGAAGCCGTAGTACTGTAAAAAGCACGACCAATCATTTTAGCCAGCCCGGCTAACATAACTGGATGGCCTACCTGCCTGTCAGCCTTCCATCTGTGCACAAACTTATCTCGTGCCCTCATTGGTCATGTGCGCGTTCGTGTGTATTGGAGGAGGGGCTCTGTAAGGAAGTGGCAGATTTTTTCCGGTTGTGTATTTTCAAATTCTAGCGCACTCAAGCTGGTTTCTCCAAAATTACCTACCCCACCTTTAAGATCGATATTAAAAAATACAGATTCCAATTGTACAAGTTGAAGTGTTTTAATAGTTTGCAAGAGCGCAGGCACTTGCTTTCAAGCAGAACATGGCAAATAAACTTAGCGGGAGTGTTTACGTGTTCGGTGTAATGAGGTACAACGTCCTCCACCACTTCTGTAGTCCTATTCAGCCACTTGTTAACAACCATCGTTTTTCAGACACGTAAACTCTTCAAAAATCACCAGTGGGGTCACTGCTGATGTATTTAATGTCGTAGAATAAAACGTGATCCGTCTCTTCAATTTGTGTCAAACACAGACCTTATTTCCAGCTATTTTCCAAAATCCTACGGAGAAATCCCATTGACTCTGAGACGAGGGAACCGGTAGTGGTAAAATGCTAACTCACTTCCGGGTTTTTGGACGCGTCACTGCACCACTCTATTATTAGGATAGGTTTCTCCCTCGTCTAATAAATTGGAGGCATGATTGCCTTAATTTACTTAGGGGTCATTGTTGGTATTTTCACATGTTTTGGCAAGGGTTTAAGAAGCTTTTCTGTAAAGTGTACACATTAAAACCATCCTGTTCTCTCTGTTTATTTAATCCCCTGCTTTCTGACATTCTTTGCTCTGTCATTTCCCTCCCTTCTCCTCCATCACGTTTCAGGCTCTTCTCCATGGGATAGTGTATTGCTTTGAGTGTCCACAGGGCTGTGTGTTTGCTCGAGGGCCATATTCATCATTTCTGTTGTAACTGGGTCCATGCCTTTGAGGTTGAGGGGCCGGTGGCAGTGAAGGGCTCGTAGACGCTGCTTCACACAAGTGCTGAATACTGACAGGAATGGGCCGTTCAAGGGTTCACACTCCAAATGAGGTCGCAGCGCCTCAGCCGTTCAGCTGGCATTCAAACAGCCCTGCTCTCATTCTTATTCAGCCCTCAGCTCTCAGTACAGGCTGCCATTGTTGACCAGCCTAATAGCTTTCTCACAGAGCCTAGGATACACCTTTGATGAGTCAATAAAAACACTTTGCATTGCCAAACAAGCAAAGCCAAAATCTTATCAGGAAAGTGGTGTATTGTATTGTTGCTGTTCTGCATTATGCTGCATAATAACCTTTCTCTCTGAATTATCGCACTACCCTCTGACACACCAAGGCCTGAATACCATACTGTGAATAACACCGAGGAGATTCATACTGATAACTGCCTAATCTCCATCCGATGGCTCCATAGTGTTCATTGTCTCCCATCATATAAATATATTGAATGAACAAAACAATGGCAGCTTTGCCTTCTTATTGGATAGTGACATCACCTTATGATGACACTAATACAAAACATCTCATACAGTAGGGATTTAGGGATATGGAAATAATCACCTGTATGTCCACAAGTTGTTCATCACATGACAATTATGTGTTGAACAAATTGATAAAAAGGGGTGACAGTGTTATAGGCAGGTCTGCACATAACTGGTGTGCAGGTGCGCATGCGCACCCCCCGCCAAAAAAGGAGCACCGGATCATTTGAAAAAAGGCGCATTTGCGCACCAACAAAGAGAGAGAGAGATAACCAAAAAAAAGATAAAAAAGAGAGAGAGATAGAAAAGAGAGAGAGAGAGAGAGAGAGAGAGAGATATTTGCGAGTTGCATAAGAACTGGTAAGATAGCAGGGTTTCCCACACATAGACTTTACTTGGTCGGGTCGCCCAGGTATATTAACGGCCGCCAAAGTATAATTTACGAGCCATTTAGGTTTAATTGTTTTAATCCGTCCGCGAGCACGACGGCATAGCGATCCCTCGCTCTACCCCTCGCTATGGCGTGAAGGGTCTGCTTTATGCGCTCCGCACAGTACCCTGGTGCGAGGCATACAGTGAACAGCGAACAGTTCATGAGCGTGCTCACTAGCGCACCTCCCCCCCCCGTTCATAAAGTCAAGTACCCCTCAAAAGGTCCGGTTTATTTCATTTTAAGGATGCGCACCAAGCAACATCTCCAGGTGCTCCTTTGAGAACCAGGGCAAAAAAGTGATGTGCACCCCTGGTTATAGGGGGTAAAGGTACCTTGTTTATGACATTGTTTGCATTCAGAAAGTAAAGACAAGGTTAAACAATTACAAATATTATTTTAGGAAATGCAGTCGCACTTATCTATTATATTCTGGTTTTATGTATGTCTATCAATGAAGAGCATTTGAGAAACAGCCATCCTTGGACAATGTTGGAATTTTTCCAACAGTGAACTGTACTGTATGATGTCTGTGTGTTTAAATTTGGACAATTTTAGATACGATAGTGTACGGCAGTGACCACCAACTGGCGGCCCGCGGGCCACATCCGGCCCGCCAGACATTCTCATCCGGCCCGCACGACGGGGGTGACTGCGTTCGCCCCCCACCCAATTTTTTTTTTTTTTTTACAACGTCTCGTGAGTAAGGTGCAGTACCGGAGTCCAACAGAGAGGCAGCAGCTGCGGGACAGTAGACTGCGTACTGCGAAAGCTTCCCTGCCTTGAAGAAGAAGTGATCCTTCAATGTGAAGAGTCTGCTTCGTGCGCGCCCGCACCACAGCAGTAGCCCCGCTGTGACAGAGTCCAACAGAGAGGCAGGAGCTGCGGGACAGTAGCCTAGAAGCAGGGTTGGGTTGGGATTTTGGAATACTTATTGGAATTATTGGTGGAAACGTTTCCTCACAAAATGTAATATTCATTACCGGCAGAACTGTGTGCACACTGCACAGCGCTGCAGCATGTCTGTGAGCGAGAGAGAGATGCAGGCAGCGTGTCTGTGAGGCCCCGCCCCGGCACGCAGATGAGAGAGAGAGATCTCTTTTAAAATATATTGAAAGTTAGAGACGGAGATGGTTAGATAACATGTGCAAGATAACGTTTATGTAGCATTTCTTTAATGTCGAAATGATGACATTTCATAACGGGATCAAATCAAAGTGAATGGCCTGCTGCTGCTGAATGCATGGGGCAAGTGACTGGAAAATGTTTTAAAAGTTATTACATCGTTTTAATAAATAATAATTATAATTCATTCTATTTAGGGGCGCCTTTCAAAGCACCCAGGGACACCTTACAATTCATAACATATTCCAAGGAAAGGTTTTAAGACAGATGAGAGGGAGCTGTCCAGAATGACAGCTCCCTCTCATCTGCACCCCACATAAAAAACATCACCCGGACTGCATTCTTTGTACACCAGGATGTTGTGTTTGAGTTCTTGATAAGCCATTAAAACAGTAAAATAAGTGTCTCCGGTTCATATATAAAAATCGCTGGCCCGCGATAGTGTCTATTGGATACATTTTGGCCCTTGGACAAATGTAGTTGGTGATCCCTGGTGTACGGTATAGGGTTGACATTTTTTTCACTGAAAAATGTTGACTGACCCTATTTAAACACTCTAGTTGGAATTCAAAATATGTGTATGGTTTTTGTGTGTATGAATTTCTTGGGGTTATAGTCTATAGTTTAACATGATGTGATGCTTCTTATAGGTTTGAATGATATTGTTAAAGTACTTGTCTGACTGACTGTGTTTCTTGCACATTTAGGACTTTTTTTTACCAATGTGGATGTCCAACCAAATGTCAGTATTACGGTTGTAGGTACGTATGTGATTATTGATAAAAAATTATAGCAAACATTAAAAAAGATACGAGCCAAGTTGTATACAGGCAGACATTCCATTCAAAGTGTCTCATACACATCAGGGGCCTCATTTATAAAGGGATATACGCTCAAAAAATGGCGTACGCCAGTTTCTACGCAATGTTTGCGATTTATAAAATACTAACTTGACGGGAAAACGTGCGGTCCTCCACGCAAACTCTAACCCATGCGTACGCACTAAGCACAAACACGGGAGGGACGAGAAACTGCGACACCGTTGGCAGAAGGAAGAATGGAGAGAAATATGTGGAAATAATACCATAAATAAAATGTTACCTCTCATTTATCATATATGAATAATTCATTTTCGCAAATTGATTAAAGCCAATCTTAAAATGATTAAACAAACGCCTGTTTGAGACTCCTCAGACCTCAGTGCACACAAAAACATAACTTGGAGAAATAAATAAATACGGATAGCCTGTTATTTAAAACCACCTCGAATATGTTCTGTTAATGTTATGAAATGTTTTCTCATAAATGATGCGGTAAGCAGGACAGAATTACGTCTAAACTGACGCCGTTTTGCATTTCTATAGGTTGTAGATACGAGCATGGATTTATATACTATCATGTTTAATCGTGTTTTATGCCGTTTGCCAAGACTTGATAAGTCGCTCGTAAAACACACGAGGCATGGAAACTAAGAACACCATATGTGGTAAATTGTACAGCTAATATAACACAACACATTAGTTGTATTTCCTTTAACTGGTGGATATAGAGTTGCTGCGGGGAGGGGGGGGGTTGATATGCACAGGCTGCAGTGGAGACGCAGCGCACAGCTGATCGACAGCTGGGACACAAACCACCAAATACAAAAACATAATTCAGATCCAGTCGTCATGACTCCACTCCGGAGGGATTCCCCGATCATTTCTTACAGTTTCTCAACAAGGGTGGGGGTCTCCTGTCCCCGGTACAAACACACTGCCTGAGGAATAGCCTATGTGTATTTTTTTTGTCATTAACCTTTTTCGTACCACTTATGTATTTATTTTGGTGACGATCCGACCTCCATGCTGCTACTCTGGTTCTGTCACAATTGAACGGAAGACCAAAGTGCAACACACGGAAAACCAGGGATCGTTGATAACCAGCTTTATTGTAAGCAAAAGACTGGTTGTATACAACACGACAGATAGAAGGCAAGATGGGAGTCGCAGGTACCAACCGGTCAGGGAGCAGGCAAGGCAGAATAATCCGAGTTCAGGCAGGGTCAGGAAACAGACGAGACAGGATGGTCTGGGACAGGCAGGGTCGAAACCGGGAGAGCAATCTGGAGGTAATACGGGAAAGACTGGCATAATGCAAAGTACGATCTGGCACTGATGTGAAAGTGAAGTGAGCCTAAATACTAAATGGCCTAATGGGTGAAACAGAGTGAGAGAGATACAGGGTGTGGCTACAGGTGAGACAGGTGAACGGAAAACTACTGGTGAATGATGGAGCAGACTGTGACAGGTTCAAACTGCATCCACCAAACAATATGATTTATCTCGACCTCCCCAAAATAACCAAAATCTGACACGGTGTGAGATGTCTTTTTTAGCTGTTCTGTCGTCATTTCCTGCGATCTTCTTCATGCAGTCAGTCAAAATGAATGAATGAATGGGCGTTTCTTTGACTATTTATAGGCAAATATGGGCGTTACGTGAAGCCCGCAAAAGCTGCACCGCATTTCGAGTCGGTTGGGATTTATAAAGGGAAACAGGCGTAGGATGCGCAGTACGCACTTTCCTCGCCGGTACGCAATGTTTGGTGAATCGGAAAATGTCTGTACCTATTTTTTGGATTTCTACCACGTAAGCAACCTTCCCACGTGAATCCTACGCACGGCGTTATACATGAGGCCCCAGGACATGTTGGCTTTATTATAGGCTATCTTGCATTGCGTCACCAGGACATAAATGGTCCTTGGAATGTATTTCCTGCAATTTCTGAGTAAACCTGTCAAATGAGTTGAGAGCGAAACACACAAGGGTAACAGACGGAGGTCTCATTCATAGAACTGAGGTAAATAGAGGTCATGTGTAATCAAAAGCCTGTGAGTGTGGGAGGGCCTGCTTATTCACTGCTTGTGTCTTTCAAGGAAAAGCCTTGCTATCAATGCAGCATTCAATGAGCTGTAGTGGCAGGAGAGGGAGGGGACAGGAAGTAGTAGGAATGTGTTTTTGCTCTTACCATCAAACCAGTATGTAGGTATACAAACAAGAACACATAAACAAAGAATACTTCTACAAAGAGTACTTCTGTGTGTCCATGCGTCATCTTTTTTGTTAAATAAGAAGCATTGTTTTCAAGTGATCATTAAGAAAAGTATTCTAGTAAATGTGTGTGATTTGGTGGGAAAGTCTGGTTTGGGAACATTGGGTAAAAGAGAGCCATATTCATATGAATGGGTTCAATGTTCAATGGGAGGTGGATCCAAGGGAAGTGGTCCTGCTCATGAATCAGGATGTGCCAGAGCACAGTGACAGATTCCCAATTGTCTGATAATTAGAGTTCAAGAGACAGGAAGTCCTGATTAAGTGGGAGGTTGGTGTTGAATGAGACAGAATAGTTAGATATGATGATGTCAGTTAATAATAAAGTAGGAGGTCGATAAGGCTGAAGACGTAAAAACGCCAAAAGGGAAAATAAGGTACATTAGTCTGCTAGTTCCTTGTCGAAGAAGTCAAATGAGTTTGCTAAGATGTAAAGTAACTGTTAAGGTCACAATGGTTATCTGGCAGAGTAAATACCCTGTTTAAATAGAGCTGGATCATCAAATGCACTGTAATATAATGTCCAATAGAGGAAGCTCAGAGGAGCTAAATAGATTTAGCACAAACCCAGCAGCGCAAGCATATTTTCTACTGCTCTCACCAGAAGCAAGTCAGGCTTTTTACTGCTGTCTTTATCAGGGATTTTACGCTTACAAAATGACCAGCTCAGCAAAGGACATAGAGGGGAGACGGGGACAAAGAAAATGGGGTGAAAAATAACTGAGAAAGTCTGAGAATGGTACAGCACAGCTTCAGATGTGAAAGACAGTTTGGTGTACACTCTACTATTGAGAAAAATAAACCTATAATACCCCAAGGAATATATATATGCACATTATGTAGATAGTACGTAAACATACGGTATATCCACATGACGCTCAATATAGGAATAAGAAAGAAGAAAGTAAAAAATTATATATATTTATAACATCTAAATCATATCGTAGTTTGGGAAATAAATCAGCTTTTACGGGGGACGGGATGGGGGAGGGGGAGGTGGACGGGGGTCGATGGGGTGGGGGGGGAAGCGGCAACGAGCCGTTTAGTGGAGAAAGTGAATACTGCTGAATACACACACTTTACAGAGATGCTGTATGCGAAACCAATGTGAGTTTGTTATTTTAGTAGGCCTATACCTCAACAATGGAATTATGATCAAGGAAATGCACCACAGAGAAGAAAAGGTAGTGTTAGGAATGTCACAAGGCTCAGGACCCAAACGCACAACACCAGAAACAGGTCAGATTAACAAGGTCTTTTAATTAAGGTCAAAACACAAAACGCTCACTTGGAGGATCAAAACTCTAAACAAAAACATCTTTATGGACTATCAAAAATATACT
The DNA here is from genome assembly GCA_943591055.1 of Gobionotothen gibberifrons. NCBI lineage: Eukaryota > Metazoa > Chordata > Actinopteri > Perciformes > Nototheniidae > Gobionotothen > Gobionotothen gibberifrons. The sequence continues at coordinate 24,572 of CALSBZ010044982.1, read as the reverse complement.
TAACAGGATCAAGGAATGACTGGCAGGCATGACGAGACAAGACGAACTGGCACAGGACAAAGGGAGACGCAGACTGTAACTGTCTTCACTTTATGCGTTCATTTGTTTCCACGTTGTGTTTTTGGTTCCTACCTTTTTTATGTGCAATATTATTAGAGGCGGAACCAATCTGCTGTTTTTGTGTTAAACCTGTTTAATCGACGTACTTGGTAGTTGCAACGTCAGAGCAACGCAGGACGTTGAAGAAATACTAAGGAAATCAAGGAAAATGTGAAGATAAAGTTATCAGCCCCTCTAGGTGACTAGCAGCCTACGAGGTACGTTTCGTGCTGGTTGTTTGTGTAATTGTGTGCGGTTGAGCTGCAGGTTTGTGTGTGTGTATGTATGTATGCTATGTGTTAGCTTGTGCTACTTGCTGTGCTATTTATTGTTTACCTTTTATATTTTTCTGTCTTGCAACCCAGTTCTCACGGGTTGGAATAGGTCCCATACGAATAAACCCCGTATTTAATCAAGACCTCAGCCTCGTGTCATTAACTGGAGGGAGCTACACAGACTATATATACACACTAGGTAAGGGGACACAGGTGGCAACATTTAAGGGAGGGGCTGACAATCACACTGGAGGGAAAAACACACAAGGGCAGGAATGCTCTGAAACGAGAGGGAAAGGTTACTACAAAATAAAACAGGAAATCACAAGACAAAGTAAAAGACAAAAGGACTGAACTAAATAAATTAACTTAACACAAATGTCTAGACACCACAGGTAGCACCTAGCTGGCAGAGGAACATACACTTTTATTGAGCACTTTAGTGTGGGTGTGTGTGTGTGTGTCCTCTGTCCTTTGTAGGGATGGGTACCGAGAACCGGTACTAAGTCAATACCGGTACCTGATTGGACGGTATTGGTATACCGTTAAGCCGCTGGACAAACGGTGCTGCTATCGGTATATGTGTTCCGTCTACTTCCTTAGTTTAACTTTAAACAATTCTGGTTGGTTGGGAACCCTCATCCCGTGTGATGTATCCGGTTGAGACCCCTCTGATTGTCCACTGTAAATGCCACTCGTCATCTCTCTCAACAGCGCTCTTATTATTGTTGAGACTCCCGTGCTAGTGCTAATAGTGCTAGCAGTAGCACGCTAACAACGTCCTCCTCAGTGAAACCTGATACGATTTGCGGGCCGTGTGTAAACGTGACCTGAGCGAAGGCTCGCAGGCAGGTTAGCTGCTGCGCACGGTAATATGTTTTGTTTACCTGAGTGGAGTCTTGCAGGCACATCGCCTTGTCTTTTTTTAGTTTATTAACACTGACAGTGTATTAATGTGAGCTCCTACACCTATAATAATTTGGCCTTTCATTGAATGCTTTATAAACCAGTTAAACTTACAGATGTCATTGTGAATTGGAAAACTGCATTTAAATGTTGTTAAAGGTCAACGTTTCAATCATAGACTTTATATATGGTTCAGCAATTGTTGGTCGTTTTCTAGGAATTGACATATTTTAAGCTCAAATACTTTGTTCTATGTTTAAACCTTCAGACACATTTTGACATGTTTCAGTTCAGCACATCATTTATTTTGTGATGATTTCAAAGTACAATCCAGAATAATATACGTACTCGCCTTTATCTTTTTGCCATCTTAGCCTTTTTACCAATTTCTTCATATCACAGTTTTGCATGATGTCACTGTAGGACAATGCTTTAAGGATCTCTTGTCGAGCTAGGTTGTCAGTTTGAAATGTCTGGATGAAGATGTAAATTATTTACAAATGTTAAAAAAAAATGCCTCTTTTCATCCTCTGTCTGAGGGAAAACCCCAAAAAGCATGATAGGGCGAGCCAGGCCCCTTTAAGTTATTTTATTTATTTTTGTCTGCTTCTGAGAAGCTAATGTATAAGTTATACAGTTATTTCTGCAAGGAAATTACAATAAAATGACTGTTTAATCTTCACATCTTGTATTCATGTCTATAATTTTGAGCACCAAATGATTGAAAAGTATCGATAAGAGTACCGAAAAATACCGATACCGATAAGCAGTACCGGTATCGGTACCGGTATCGATAAAATCCTAACGATACCCATCCCTCCTTTGTGTTAGCAACAAGGTGATTTCTGACTAAAACTGCCTGCATTTAAAATATCTTCTGGGAAACATTTCTTACAGAGAGTTAGATTGCAAAGCATGGAGCAAGTGTAAGGAGGCATAGCATAAAACACAGAAGCAGTGAAAAAACAGCAAGCCGGACTTTCTCCAAAATGTCACCTGCATCTAAATTCTGTATCTGCATTGTTTAATTGCTACACAAACGTGTGCTATGACTATTTATTGGTTTTCCTTCAAAGATACTGCCGCTAACTTTATTGGAGTGTTTAGATGCTGCGCTTGAGTTCATGGAAGCAATTAGGCTTAATATTATGGGCTGATACACATTATACATTAAGAGACAAAAGAGTTATTAAAAGTGTACTGTTACATCAAGGCTGCTATCCTGGTCCAAAACCAGCTAGAAGGTGTTTTTCTGCTGAGATCCCTTCAACTTCATATGCACATTGTATGATTCGTGACATTCCGAATTCCGAACTGTCATCATGCATTTTTCCTCATTTTTGTATTCCCTGGTCAGACACTTCTGTCTTTTTAGGGGATGTGAGAGTTTCATCAAACTGAGTTTTTCTGTCCCTCCCTCATCAGTCCTGTCGAGTATGATATCACCACCATTTAGATTACAAAACATGGAAGCGATAACTGTGTTTACTCCATTATCTCAAGATCACAAGTTAATTATCAAGTAATCTTGGGTTGTTTTTTGCAATAATGGATTAATTGGCTTGTTATCAGTGAAAATAAATATTTGTCAACCTTTGTTTTCTTAAGCTATTCATCAAGTCAAGAAATACTGTACTATTTGGAAAAGTGTAGTCACTGGTATTCGAAATGCAGCATGATCGTTCATAATTAGTTCTACACATTTTGACAAACTGTTTAAATGTGTAAGGGGTTGCACTTTGACTTACATAAGGAATATTTCCCTTTTTCCGTGGATATGCTTATTTTTGTTACCTTGATCGCTTAAAGGGGACCTATCATGCAAAATGCATGATGATGATTTATACATGAATATGTGTCCCCGGTGTGTCAGGGAACTCACCAGGTGTCAGAAAATCAGCCCACTCTCTTCAGTCTGCGTCCAAATGACACGACTTTGCAAAGGCGTGCAATAGATACGCAGAAGTCCGTTTTTGCGTGCATATGATACGCCCACGATACGTTTGTTATGAACGTATGTCAAATACGTTCTTTTTCTACAATTTTCTCCCACGTTACGTTTGTTATGAACGTATCTTAAATGCGTTTATTTTCTACATATCTTTGCCATTTATTTAATCCTAACCCTAACCATAACCCAATAAGCTGCTGTGTCGTTTATTGAACCGCAAACATTAAAACTGTCATTGGAACGGCGATCAAGCCTGAAGCCACAGAGCTCTTTGTTTTAATGTTTGAGGTGCAATATCAGCGTATCATATGCACGCAAAAACGGAGTTCTGCGTATCTATTGCACGACTTTTCAAAGTCGTGTCATTTGTACGCAGACTGTGAGACCGGGTTGCAGAAAATACAACCCTCTCTCTTTTCCTCCATACCCAAATCTCTAAAAACGGGGCTGCAACGGATCTGATACAGACTGATCCAGATTTGAATTATTTTCTACGTCACAGAAGTGGTGCTCCGCTTATTGGTCAATTCTCCACCTATCAGGGGAATGTGGGGTTGGGCCACCGCCGGCCATTGCCGCTCGAAAGCGCTGGAGACGCTGTAGTACATATGCCAGGCCTGTAAGTGGCGCTGTAGTCTGCCACAAAAGCAGCGAAGAAGACTTCCCGCGCATGGTTGCCATGGTTGTCCTTCTGTTTATTCTCTGCTGTGGCTCTTTTTCTCCCTCCCCGAGGCAAGCGTTTGCTCCTGTAATTCAATGCAATCCCTCCCCGTCGAGGCAAGCACTGTAATTCTCTCCGGTTAGTCCACCAGCAGATGACAAACACCCACCTCTCCGCCTCTTCCAAGGAACGAGGGGACCGTGCGGCAGAGTTTCAGTTAGGTTTTTTTTCGCCGGTGTTAGTACATTTAAAATCAATGTTGATAAGGCGTAATTTGAATTAAATACAATATTTGATTTAAATCAGTTTTATTCTGAAAAAACGGAAGTTCACTAACTGTTAACTTGACACTTTTATTCTGAAAATTCGTCACTTCCGGTTAGCTTTAGCATCTGACGGGATGCTACGGTTTCAAACCATGATTGAAGGTGAAATAACATGTGATGTTCTACACTGAGCACACTGGGATTAGCACTCATTTATTGACGCTGAATAATGTGTAGCAGGGAATGTTTAAATAACCACAGACACTAGAATGATGTAATTTAGCAACAGAAAAGGCACCACATGCATTGGACCCGCCCCCCGATGACACCGGCCAATAGGAGAAGACCTCAGAAGACAACAGGGAGGCCAAGAGAGGGACCAGAGGTCTTCTGACCCCGGACCTGGACTGAGCAGACATGTGGAGAGCGCCTCCTTGCAATTTCATTTGTAGATCACCGCATCTTTTGTTTAATTAAATGCTGTTAACTTTTATAAGTTTACCTTGACTCTTTTCAGTCTCTCCTGCCTTCAGGGTTCGAAATTACTTACACCGGTCAACATGTCCGTTAAAGTTGAAATCTTCCGGACAAAATTAGAAAAGTGCCGGTCAAAGGTCTTCTTTGTTATTTATTGAGCTTTAAAACATATGAATAATGACTCTATATAATCATATGTAAGAATAAAACACGGAGGATGGAGATCTCTTTTTGTCCCCCTCTTCTCCCCGCTGCAGCCCAGCAGCTTATCTCAAAGCACGCTCCCCTCTCCTGCAGGGGGGCGTGGTCAGCTGCAGCTCACAGAATCAGCCCCCTGCAAAAACAGGGCTGGAAAGAGCCAATAGAGCGAAATGAGGCATGGCTAAAATGCAGGATCTGTTTGGTATTTTGAAAAAATATATATATTTATATACTTTATATAAGTATGGCCCTACAATATATTGTTCAAATATAGCATGATATGTCACCTTTAACATTTTTTAACCTCACTTTTCTCTGTTTAGGTCTCACCCCATATTTTTTATACCCAATAATTCAGGCATAAATGATATATTATTCTTTAGCTCAGTCTCAGTAATATTCATACTGGTTTAAATAAACAATCTGAAAGTATCACCCATTTTTGCTGAGCTAGATTTGTTAGTGAATGAATAAAAGACCTGTCGCATAAAAACGCCTCTCCCTAATATTCTGGTTGAGTTCAGTGCTCAAATTAAATAAAATCCTTGGCTATGTGTTGCTGTGCTACATTATACTACAGTATACATTATAGTACATGTTCAGTACTCTCGCAGATATTGTTTCCAACCACCCTAGCTTTCCAGCATTATTTTCTGCCTGATCTGATCCTGCAAGCCTGCACTGAAAAAACTGAAACGTTGACTTTAATTAAATGTATTATGTGACAGATTTCACATAACTGTATTAGGTTGGTTGAAAGGATTAATATAAAGTTGAAATATTTTTGTTTAGGTTTAACTTAATTGAACCTAATATTTCAGTTTTTTCATTGCGGTTATTTGATGATTCTCTGCTGCCCCTGGTTTTGGTGGTTCTGAGCCACCACCAGACTGACACTTGGCCTTCATATAAAGCATTTATTGACATGCAAAGACAAACGTGTTCACAGATATCCTTTTTTATTAACAGCTCTATCACACCGGTTCTCTACATTTTCTCCTATTCATTAGCTCTCCATGGGGATAGAAAGACCGGCACAGAGGAATGTGTTGCTTTGTGCTCCGTGCTGAACATATCCTCTGATGGAAACATTGTAGGAGAAACCAAAGAAACAGACGGGAGCAAGCAGACAGAGGAGTGTGTGGAACAAAAAGAGAGGAGTCTGGGGAGAGAATCCCAAAAGCCTGAGATCTGCTGCCTCATTGGCAACTTAATGGTGTGTGTCTAAAATGGTGTCACCACCTCATCTCCACAAACCTTCATCTCTACACACCCTTCACCCCCCCCCCCCCCATCCTCCTCTGTCTCCACACAATTTCCTCCTCCACTGCTGTCTCGCTCTTTATCCCGAGCCTGGCAGATAATATTTCCAGTCCCACGGCAGAAGATCCTATCTCCTTCTGCTCAGCACCTGAAAGCATTAGCCAAGATTTATGCTTTTTGTTAGGGAGAGTCTTTCAAGCCACTCAATTTACAAGATGTCTGGAGTCATTAACAGCATACAGGCACAGTAACACACATGAAAAGCAATGTGGGGGGGGGCATTTAGTTTGGTGTTGTTCTCTTCTTTTACTGCAGAGCCAATGTTGATGAACTGGCAGTTCTTCCAACACAGACAAGGAATGTGTTCAAACTGTACACTACCTGTCACAGTGCAAGAAATAATTGAAAAGGGATTGGACCAAACTGCAAAGAGTCAAGGAGACAGCAGCGTTACTTTGATGTTGTATTTAAAAAAATATCTTTCAAGAGATAAGAGTCCACTTGGTCCAGCAGGCGAAATAAAAGGAGTGTGGTATACGTAGTGAGTGACTGTCTGGGAGTGAGAACAGGTAGGCATATGAATAAGTCTTGTTATAAAGTCTGACAACATCTAGTGGACAGGTAGGGAATGACAAATAATGAGGAAGTGGGATTGTGGCTAAAGAAGGTGACAGAGGCAGAATCGTAGACTGTATAAAAGTTAATTAGTATACAGTAAGTTAATTACCTTTGGTGGACTTTGACATGGTAATGTACATTATCACATCACATCACATGTATTTAGCATGGCCAAAATCAACTTACAAAAAATGTGTTTAAACATGTGGATACAGATTACATAATGCATATCAACATAATCAATAACTATACTCTTAAGATAATGACAGACAGAGCACAATCATGCAAATAAATATACAAACTAAATATATATATTAACTCAACCTAATTATAGCCGTCTTGGAGTATGTTAGTCACAGAAATCAGAATACATGCTGCACACACATACAGTATATTCAGTGTTTGGAAACTGCTGATCTTTGAACTAAACAGGCCTAAATGAAGGAAGCTGTTAACTTATCTGTGTTGCAGAATCCAACTGTGTTTAATTGTGAAAAGCTGGAGTAAAAGCTGATCCACGAAAGAGACTGTTTGCAAACAATAGCACATTATTTATTTTTTAAATATGCTGACCTGTTGTTTGTTAAAGGTCCCATGTCGTGCTTTTCCGGTTATTACCCGTCCCCTTGTGTGTTATGTAGCTTTTTCTGCATGTAAACAGTCTGCAAAGTCACAAACCCTCAAAGTACACCCTGTAGCGAGTAAAACTCTAACACAGAAAATACCTGTCTATGCTGCCCAGAACGCCTCGTTGGAGATTTCTCTTTTTCCATTTCTTTCTTCCGGGAACCAAGTGACGTAACGACGACACGGACGACCAATCCGTGGAGCTCCTCTCACACACACACACTCTCTCCGCGGTGAAACTGTGATGCACTAGGGGGGGGGGTGCTAGTGGAAAAATTAACGCCACTAATTATTTGAACGCGATTAACGCATGTGTATTTGTTGTCCTTGGCCGCCCCGTAGTTTCAGAGCGCATCAAGTACCATCTACAAGCTGATGCAGACAGCCCCGCTCCTGCCGCCCCGACTGGCCATCGGGAGGACCGGGAGGGTGTGTGTATGTGTGGTGCGAGCGAGCGAGGCACACCTTACGTGTATTGCTGTTGTTAGCATCTGGTGCTAGCGAGCTGCGCTAACGGATATAAGGAGCTGTTTCAATGAAAACAGAGGAGCGACATTTCGCCGACAACTGCGCTGAGCACTTGACTTTATGCAGGTAGCCAGACAGTGGGACATTGCACGAAAAGTCAGCACACTCAGCACGGATAGTGTGCACAACATGATTGCAGCGTCCAGGCAGCTCCCGTTCGAGCATATTATGCCTTGAGTTGCACATACATAGCTCCAACGATCCATCACAGTGTCTCTCCACACACACACACACACACACACACACACACACACACACACACACAC
>CALSBZ010044982.1:0-16424 GCA_943591055.1 Gobionotothen gibberifrons | reverse complement strand
CACACACACACACACACACACACACACACACACACACACACACACACTTTTTATTGTATGAGAGAGGTTCCAGGTTGAATTGAGGCGAATATTTGTAATGTTCAGAGGTTGTTGTGTTTAATATTCATGAGAATATTTGTCATTGTTCAAATGATAATAAACAAACATATAAAGCATATTTGTCCACTCATATGTTGATAAGAGTATTAAAAACTTTAAAAATATCCCTCTAAGGTACATTTACTGTAGAACAGATACAAAATGTGCGATCGACTGACAGCCCTAATATTTACCAGAGGTGGCAGTAAGTCCTACATGTTATAGTACATATGTTCACAGTTTTATGAAGTTTAATTCAGCAATCAGTGTTTCTGATATTTATTTGAGATCACATGATATTCCATATTGCTGATATGTTGTTGAAATTGAGTCACACACACAGAAAGACAACAGTCCTTCTGAGGTTATCAATAGATGTATTCATTTTGAGTGAACTAACTTGGGGGTTAGGGGAAGTCCAGAGAAGCTCTGGGGTGTATAGGAACAGTTATCCTGTAACTAATCCTAAAGATGTCATAAAATGATGATTTTCCAACATATAACACAGATAGCTTTCAAAGAAGTGAACATGTGACATGTTGTTTTGTAGGTCTCATGATGAAAATGTGTGTGTGCTAAACCTGTTTAGAAAATGTATGTGCGTTCTGGCAGAGAGTTGGTGTGTCTGTTTCTGTAAAGAGTTTATGCTTGAGAGCAGAGGTAATGTTTTCTTAGTTATTGTTTGATTGTACAACGAAATAATAATTGATCAACTATACCTGTAAATTGCCACAACATTTGGGAGAAGTTGAAGTGAAATATCCAGAGGTGGGAGTAAGTCCTACATGTGCAAGTCATGAGCAAGTCTCAAGTCTTGACCTACAAGTATCAAGCAAGTCCCAAGTCACTGTGGTGAAAGTCAAGTCAAGTCATTGCTCAGGTCAAGCAAGTCAAGTCAAGTCATAAGAAATTCTGATGAATAAGCGCAGTTTCCGCATTTAATTCAGTTAAAAGACAGTGGTTATGAAAATGGATTCAACCCACACTATGATCTTCATTACATACACAGTTAATCATTTGAAATCTAATTTAGACCGATGACAATCATATTAGATTCATATTAACCCTAGAACTACAGACAATATAGCTAGGACTCAATCAAGCAGTCTGTTCAAAAAGGCAGAATTCCAGGTAAGAAAATCATATATGGCATTAGCCATTACACATATTTAATTTAAATGTCTGTTAACACTAGAACCGCCAACAGCGTCAGCACCTACATAGATATCATTTTCAAATCATTTAATTTGTTCCTCTTCATAATTTCCTTATAAACTAAGTAGGACGATTTAAAACTCACTTAATTGGGTTAATTTAGAAATTGCTTCAGTTTATCATCATAACAGATCAAAAAGTTCAGATTCATTTTACAATAAACCAATGAATGATGCACTTCTACAAACAAAAACAACATACTTAAAACATTTAAACAAACTAAAAGTAGATGAACTACATTATTCAAAAGTGTACAGTAACTTCTGATAACACAGGGAAAATAAACGAGTCATCTCTTTTCCTCTCTCTCTCTCTCTCCCCCTCTCCTGACAGCCCGTCAGTATCAGGGTTAGTCCAAATGAATCCCTTGGAGGTTCTAGTGTTAACTTACAGTTTTGTCTTCTCTTTGCAATGCTTAATCGATTTGAAACCAAGTCTAACGTAGCTTAAACTTAACGTTAGCTTTCTAGCTAACACAACACACGCACGTACCTTTCTCTGTGGGTTTTTTTGTAGTGACGAATGAAGTTGGATGTTGTGGTGGTCGTGTCAACGATCTTTATGCTGCAGACCCTGCATACCGCTGTTCTCTTATTATTACCGTCATCGACAAAATAATCCTTGAATCCAAACTTCACTATTTTTGTTGTAACGCTAGCCGTTGCCATGTTAACTCAGACTCCTGCCTTCTAGTGGGTTGCCAGGTTTGCGCGCACGGCGCTATAATCAAGTTTTTCGAAAAAACTAAACGTAATATCTCACTACAAAAACAAACGCAAATATTTAATTTTAAACAGTCAAGTCCTTTCAAGTCATCTATCTCAAGCTTAAGTCAAGTCTCAAGTCATGAATACCAAGTAAAAGTCAAGTCAAGTCTTTTATCAATGTTAGTCAAGCAAGTCTCAAGTCACAAAATATGGGACTCGAGTCATGACTCGAGTCAAGTCACGTGACTCGAGTCCCCACCTCTGGAAATATCCCTATAGAACACACACACACACACATGCTGGATGAGAAACTGGATCCTTTTGGAATCAGTGTCTTTTGTGTTTGGTATAACAGGACAAGATATACATATATAGTATATATATATCTGACACAAATACTTTCCTTTTTGTTTTGATTAGATGTTTTAGATGATTTTGGGTTTATTTTATTAGGATGATGATAAAGTTAAATACACACACACTGTAAGGAGAGGGGAGGTATCAGTTGGAGTCAACAACTGCTGACTCTGCTGACTCATGCTAACTCATTGGCCCAGGAATGAACAGCCAATTAGAAGATAGGAAGGGAGGAGCATCTCCTACTGAAATTGTATGTAAACTGTTTGATTTCAATATTCGGTGCTCTTGTTCTGACCGGCTGTCGTGATAGCGGTAGAATGGAGTCCGGAGTACTTTGTACTCTGTATTTTGATATTGTATTTAAGATGTATTTCTGTATTGTTGTTTTTTACCAAGTAAACTCAGCTTATTGCTTATCTGATATCTCGGTGTCTGAGTCCTTCTTCTTATAGCAAACCACTCATCAACGGACGGCGCGGAGCAGAGTAGAACCTTCAACCACTCCACTAGGTGGCGCTCCAACAATGTGCAAGTCATGAGCAAGTCTCAAGTCTTGACCTACAAGTATCAAGCAAGTCCCAAGTCACTGTGGTGAGAGTCAAGCAAGTCAAGTCAAGTCATACAAAATTCTGATGAATAAGCCCAGTTTCCGCATTTAAATCAGTTAAAAGACAGTGGTTATGAAAATGGATTCAACCCACACTATGATCTTCATTACATACACAGTTAATCATTTGAAATCCAATTTAGACCGATGACAATCATATTAGATTCATATTAACCCTAGAACTGCAGACAATACAGCTAGGACTCAATCAAAAAGTCTGTTCAAAAAGGCAGAATTCCAGGTAAGAAAATCATATGGCATTTGCCATTACACATATTTAATTTAAATGTCTGTTAACCTGTTAAGCCCTGAGCCTGTTTTTCATGTTTCAGGCTTGAAAATGACATTCCCAGAACAAATGACCATATCTTCCCTTCTAAAAGGCTTAAATTAATAATCTTTTCTCTCAAAGTAATGATAAACCTGTGAGTTGGATGTAGAAGTGTCAGAATCAATATAGATGTTTTTTTATTTTAAAAAAAATTCAGATTGAACATGGTAAAAAAATGTAAATTATTGTGTCCGTCCAAAAAATACTTTGTACTTATAGTGAAAACTAACCTTGGATGATGGGTTAGTAGACGAAAAGCTTTAGGAATACAAAGTACAACATATAATAAGTACCCTGTATGAAGATTGATGCAAAACAAGTGATATTTGACCTTTTTAGACAGATTTAGCAAAAAAAAACCTCTTTTGGGGTCATTTGGGTGGATTTGACCTATCTCTGGCCCCCCTTGCTCGATTTTGAAATGTGACATCTCTTTTTAACCGTCAGAGCCAATGGAATCGAGGGGAACTCCCACATAGTCCTTATTTGGTCATGTGTGTGTGTTAGACTGCCGCGTAGCCAAGACAGGGAGCAGCAGCCACTCTGGTGGCTACCATTAGCAGCTAACTTTTGCTCTCCGATTTGTACATAAAAATGGAATTATGGATTATAAATGAAATAATTTTTTTATACAGAGACGTTAAAAACTGTTGGAGAAATACTGTTTTCTCCACTATTTGGGTTGTTTTAATGCACTGATATCATGTGTGGCTCTGAGACTGTACGACCTTGCAGCTGCCTCCTCTAATGATAACAGAAGACAGGTTGTTGTTCTATTCTGAGGAGGCAGGGACTTATTTGTTCAGGTTGTTGATCTTTATGAGGAGACAGGCACATACTTGTTGTCTCCTACATTATCTCACAACTGAAGACGTCACAGATTACCAGAGGTGGGGACTCGAGTCACGTGACTTGACTCGAGTCATGACTCGAGTCGCATATTTTGTGACTTGAGACTTGCTTGACTAACATTGATAAAAGACTTGACTTGACTTTGACTTGGTATTCATGACTTGAGACTTGACTTAAGCTTGCGATAGATGACTTGAAAGGACTTGACTGTTTAAAATAAAATATTTGCGTTTGTTTTTGTAGTGAGATAGGCTATTACGTTTAGTTTTTTCGAAAAACTTGATTATAGCGCCGTGCGCGCAAACCTGGCAACCCACAACATGGCAGCGGCTAGCGTTACACCAAAAATAGTGAAGTTTGGATTCAAGGATTATTTTGTCGATGACGGTAATAAGAAGAGAACAGCGGTATGCAGGATCTGCAGCATAAAGATCGTTGACACGACCACCACAACATCCAACTTCATTCGTCACTACAAAAAAACCCACAGAGAAAGGTATGTGCGTGTGTTGTGTTAGCTAGAAAGCTAACGTTAAATTTAAGCTACGTTAGACTTGGTTTCAAATCGATTAAGCAAAGAGAAGACAAAACGGTAAATTAACACTAGAACCTCCAAGGGATCCATGTGTACTACTACTAACCCTGATACTGACGGGCTGTCAGGAGAGAGAGAGAGAGAGGAAAAGAGATGGGGAAATAAACGAGTCATCTCTTATTATCAGAAGTGTAAACTTTTGAATAATGTAGTTCATCTACTTTTAGTAGTTTGTTTAAATGTTTTAATTATGTTGTTTTTGTTTGTAGAAGTGCATCATTCATTGATTTATTGTAAAATGAATCTGAACTTTTTGATCTGTTATGATGATAAACTGAAGCAATTTATAAATTAACCCAATTAAGTGAGTTTTAAATCGTCCTACTTAGTTTATAAGGAAATTATGAAGAGGAACAAATTCAATTATTTGAAAATGATATCTATGTAGGTGCTGACGTTGTTGGCGGTTCTAGTGTTAACAGACATTTCAATTAAATATGTGTAATGGCAAATGCCATATATGATTTTCTTACCTGGAATTCTGCCTTTTTGAACAGACTTTTTGAATGAGTCCTAGCTATATTGTCTGTAGTTCTCTAGGGTTAATATGAATCTAATATGATTGTCATCGGTCTAAATTAGATTTCAAATGATTAACTGTGTATGTAATGAAGATCATAGTGTGGGTTAAATCCATTTTCATAATCACTGTCTTTTAACTGATTTAAATGCGGAAACTGCGCTTATTCATCAGAATTTCTTATGACTTGACTTGACTTGCTTGACCTGAGCAATGACTTGACTTGACTTGCTTGACTCTCACCACAGTGACTTGGGACTTGCTTGATACTTGTAGGTCAAGACTTGAGACTTGCTCATGACTTGCACATGTAGGACTTACTCCCACCTCTGCAGATTACCCATCGCAGATGACCCGACCTTCCGACGCCCGCGGATGATATTAGCGCTAACCTTGTTGTTATCTCCGTCTTTTAGACTATATAAGCTTGAGGTTTTTTGCTGTTCCTTTGAGCAACATACCTCATGTGTGTGAGTTAACCCATATCCTTTGTATGTGATTTAACTCTGCTCCTTCTTGCAAGAATAAATTAGTTACCTGATCATTGATTCTCAACCTGGTGTCGAGTGATAGTTTTTCTAACAAAAACCTATGGATTAACTGATTCAGACGCGTTTTTCTCGTTTTAATGCCATTGAACACGTCTTTTGATCAGATTGATAGCTACGGTGAGACGATCTCCCTAGCTCCGTATAGGTACGTGTTGTGATGTCTGTGTTTGCTTCCCCTGTCGCGAGTTCGGATCACTCAGTGATGAAACTATATACCTAAATAATCTGTGGAACCTCAGCTTTAATCGGATATCTTGTATGTGCAGCTATGATAAGTAATAAGGGTACTTTTATCTTGAGTTCTGTGCCAATGTCCGTTAGCATTTTTCGCTAAGGGGTCATTTAGATGCTTCTTATGAGACTTGTGTTTTGTTTTGGTAAAAATGGTTTGTATCGTCAGTTAGCTGAGATTATTTCCGTTAATCTGGTATAACACATAGGTTCTTAAATATTAAGATCCCCTGAGACACAGTGTCGTGAAAAAAAAACCCAGGGTCCCCGCCGGCGGGGACCTTGGGGGTTAACACTAGAACCGCCAACAGCGTCAGCACCTACATAGATATCATTTTCAAATCATTTAATTTGTTCCTCTTCATAATTTCCTTATAAACTAGGTAGGACGATTTAAAACTCACTTAATTGGGTTCATTTAGAAATTGCTTCAGTTTATCATCATAACAGATCAAAAAGTTCAGATTCACTTTAACAATAAATCAAGGACAAAAACAACATAATTAAAACATTTAAACAAAGTAGATGAACTACATTATTCAACGGTTGACAGTAACTTCTGATAATAACACAGGGGAAATAAACGAGGCATCTATTTCCTTCTCTCTCTCTCTCTCTCTCTCTCTCTCTCTCTCTCTCTCTCTCTCTCTCTCTCTCCTCTCTCTCTCTCTCTCTCTCTCTCTCTCCTGACCAGCCCGTCAGTATCAGGGTACAAATGAATAGTGATGGGATTTATGGCTCTTTGAAAGGAGCCGGATCTTATGGCTCCGTTCCTTTCAAAGAGTCGTTCAAAAGAGCCGTTTTTTTTAAAGGGGGCGGGGTTACTAGGTTTATCTGCGAAATAATCACCAGGATAATGATTGACTGTTTTGCCAGACCTAATGTCACGGAATACACGAGAGAGAAGTCATAACAAGTAGTACAGGACTGGTAGACAACATGTTTTTCGGATGGAAAATGAGCCAAACGCGAAAACGCAGTTAAATGCACTTCAACCAAAACCCAGGCAGTGATAAAGTGCACCATTTGTAAACGCAAAATATCCTTTAAAGCAGGGTCAACAAATAATCTCCATCGCCACTTAAAAACACAGTATCTAGTATTAAGAGTTGCATGAATTTGATTCAAGGCAACTTTATTTACTTAACACATACAGAGGGTCAATTCAAAGTACATTCACTGACATGAAGGACATGGATATGGCGCCACCTTGTGTCATGTTTACAATGCAGATTATTGACATTAGGTCTGGCAATACAGTCAATCTGTCACAGTTCTGCTATTACATTCCTGAGTCACCTGGTAGCCACACCTTGTCTCTCTCTCACTCTGTTACACCCATCAGCTCAATTTAGTATTTAGGCCCACTTCACCTTCACCTCAGTGCCAGATCGTACTTTGCACCACCGTACAACAGCTAGCCGCTACCATGGCTGCTACCGTCCCTCCGCCCGCAGCTCCGATGTTCGCTCCAGCTCCTGGTCCGATTGGATACGCTCCGGAGCCTCGTGTGGGAACGCCGGAACGCTACGCTGGTGAGCCTGAGGGATGCAGTCCTTTTCTCACAAACTGTTCCATATTGTTTTCACTGCAGCCACACACCTTCGCCTCCGAGGCGGCTCGTGTAGCTTTCACCGTTAATCATCTGACGGGGAAAGCACGTTTATGGGGGACTGCAGAGTGGGAGCAGCAGACTCCAGCCTGCGCCTCTTTTGCTGCATTTTCCGCGGAGATGCGGAAGGTGTTCGGTTCCGTTCGCCTGGCCCCCGACGCTGCCGGAGGTCTGCTGAGCCTGAGCCAGGGTTCCGGCACGGTGGTGGATTACGCTATTGACTTTCGCACCAGCAGCCGCCGTAGCAGCTGGAACGAGCCGGCGCAGTGTGACGCATTTCTGAGAGGATTAGTGGATTATATGAGAGATGAGCTGGTTTCCTATGATCTCCCTGCTTCCTTGGATGGGTTGATTGAGCTCACCTCTCGGATTGACAGACGAATCCAGACACGGAGAGGAGAGCAACAGACGCGAGCAGCGGCCCGCCGCTCGCGACAACAACTTCCGGTTTTCGGGAGATCTCGACTTCCGGTTTCGGCGGAGAGTTCCCATTCCCACTCTGACTCACGGTACAGGGAGGTCGAGCCCATGCAAGTGGGTCGTACCAGTCTTACTTCTGAGGAGAGGGAGTTACGTCTAAGAGGTAAAAGGCAGAGCTCATCAGTAATGGGGAGTATACTGGTGGGCCAAACCTCTGAGCTGATCCCCAATCTAAGACCCTTGTGTCATGCTCGACTCCTCCTGACTGGCAATTCTCAGGCTATGGCTGTTTTCATCGACTCCGGATCAGATGTCAGCATCATCGACGAGGAGCTCGTATTACAGCTGGGCATCCAACGGGTTCGGCTGCCCCAGCCGGTACCGGCTAATGCTTTGGATGGTCACCTGCTGGGAACGGTGACACACCAGACGACACCGGTCCATATGCTCATGTCGGGGAACCACCATGAGACAATCCAGTTTCATGTGCTACGGTCCCCCCAAATTCCTCTGATTTTGGGTTATCCATGGCGCCACAACCCGAACATTGACTGGACAACTGGGTCCATCCTAGGTTGGAGTTCCTCCTGTCATCAGGTTTGCCTCAAGCAGGCCGCCGCACCTCAACTTTCTGTGGATATGAACCTGGTTCCGGATGTCACAGGGGTTCCGGCGGAGTATTTGGACTTTAAGGAAGTTTTCAGCAAGGCTAAGGCGACATCTCACCCACCTCATCGGCCATATGACTGCGCCATTGAGCTACATCCAGGCGCAGTCCCACCCAAGGCCCGGTTGTACTCGCTTTCGGCACCGGAGGGAAATCCATGGAGACTTACGTCAACGACTCTCTGGCTACGGGAATTATTCGTCCTTCCACATCACCCGCAGGAGCAGGGGTTTTTTTTGTGGCGAAAAAGGACAATACTCTGAGACCCTGCATCGGGGGCTGAACGACGTCACGGTGAAGAATCGGTATCCCCTGCCACTCATCTCGTCAGCGTTCGAGCTACTACAAGGGGCTACAATCTTCACTAAGCTGGATCTACAAAACGCTTATCACCTGGTACGAATCCGTGAGGGGGACGAATGGAAGACCGCCTTCAACACCTCTTCGGGACATTACGAGTACCTGGTGATGCCATTTGGACTTACCAACGCCCCTGCAGTTTTCCAAGCGTTGGTGAACGACGTACTCCGGGACATGTTGGATCATTATGTTTTTGTTTATCTGGACGACATTTAGATTTTTTCTAAGAACCTCAAGGAACACATCCACCACGTCCAGACAGTCCTCCAGAGACTTCTGGAGAACTCGCTTTTTGTCAAGACGGAGAAGTGCGAGTTTCACACTTCTTCGGTCGCCTTTCTTGGCTATATCGTGGGTCAGGAAGTGTGGAGATGGATCCCTCTAAGGTTTCAGCAGTTACTTCGTGGCGGGTTCCTGAGTCCCGGAAGGAGCTGCAGCGTTTCCTGGGATTCACAAACTTCTACAGACGGTTCATCCGTGGCTACAGCACCGTGGCCGCCCCGCTCACCACCCCGCTCACCGCCCTGACGTCATCCAAGGTGACGTTCCGATGGTCCTCTGCAGCCGAGGAGGCTTTTCAGGACCTCAAGGGCCGGTTTACGTCGGCACCTATCCTGCAAGTACCAGATCCAGCTGGTCAGTTGGTGGTGGAGGTGGATGCTTCTGACGTAGGGGTGGGGGCCATCCTGTCGCAACGTTCTGGTGAGAACCAGAAGCTCCACCCCTGTGCTTTCTTTTCGAGGAGATTGAGCCCGGCGGAGAGGAACTATGACGTGGGGAACCGGAAGCTTCTAGCAGTCAAGTTGGCGTTGGAGGAATGGCGACACTGGCTTGAGGGGACAGAACAACCATTTCAGGTTTGGACTGACCATAAGAACCTGGAATACATCAGGTCTGCACAAAGACTGAATTCCCGGCAAGCCAGGTGGTCGTTATTTTTCACCCGGTTTAATTTTTTTCTCTCCTACCGCCCGGGTTCCCGCAACGTGAAGGCCGACGCTTTGTCCCGGCAGTTCGGGAGCGAGAGAGACACCTGTATCCCGGATACTATTCTTCCTGCTCCTCGAGTGATTGGTGTCCTCGCTTGGGAGATTGAGGAGAGGGTTAAGACCGCTTTGGTGGACCAACCCGGTCCTAGTTCTTGTCCTCTCAACCGTTTGTTTGTTTGTTTTGAGGGCTGAGGTGCTTCAGTGGGCTCACAGCTCCAGACTTTCCTGCCACCCTGGGATTCAACGTACCAGAGGGATGGTCCTGCAACGGTTCTGGTGGGCCACGCTGGAGGCTGACACCCGGGAGTTTGTGAACGCCTGTCCTGTGTGCAATCGGCACAAGCCATCTCACCAAGCGCCAGCTGGTCTCCTTCACCCTTTACCGGTCCCACGTCGCCCTTGGTCACATATTTCTTTGGACTTTGTGACTGTTCTACCACCGTCCCACGGACATACTGCCATCTTGACGGTGGTAGATCAGTTTAGTAAGATGGTTCATTTTGTACCCCTGCCTAAAATCCCGTCAGCTAAGGAGACGGCAGAACTTGTTCTTCGCCACGTTTTTCGAATTCACGGACTGGCGACTGATGTGGTTTCCGACCGGGGGCCCCAGTTCACCTCTGTGTTTTGGAGGGAGTTTTGTGAACTGATCGGGGCGACGGTCAGTCTCACCTCCGGTTTCCACCCACAGGCCAATGGCCAGACCGAACAGAAGAATCAGGAGATGGAGACCACTCTCCGCTGCATGGCTTCCGATCATCCTACAAACTGGTCAAAACAACTCCTGTGGGTGGAGTATGACAGCTGACACGTAATAACGGCTCTGTGCCAGCTGATCTGCGTGCACCAAAGTACTAATTTCCTTATTTGTTTCCTCGCGTATCTCTCTCTCCACAAACTCTCACATGAAATGTGTTCTTTTGATGCGGCATGCCTTAGCAGTCCTTTATCAGTCTGTAATGCGTGTTTCCAGTCGCAAAAACCTTTGACAGTAAAAGCCGCATCAAATGAAGACGTATTTATTTTAAAGTGTCTACAGGGGAAACAAAAGGCTGCGTCTGCTTTTAACGAATATTCAAGCCATGGTGTTGTTGTACCATGCAGCGGCAAAAGTGCGCTTCTTTCCTGAAAACAATCTCCCTGGAAAACGATCCAGTTTCACCTGGTTGGGTTTATTAACCCCAAGATCATCTGGGGCTGTTGGTCTGTGAGCGGTTGCTGGCCCAATAGTAGCCTACCTGTTGATGTGCTGCAAAGCGTCTGTAGTGGAGGCAGCGGCACGGAGGAGGAGGATGCTGGCGGGTGTGGTACAGGGTGTGGCAACGCAGGTGGTGATGGTACGGGCACAAGGAGCTGTGCATCGGAGGACAGCGTTGGTGGCGGCCGCCTTGATGAGTCAAGGATTGGGCTCGCTAACTCAGCCCCGGGGTTTGCCGAGGTCAAGCTTGTGGCCTTAAGGCGTGCTGCTGCAACGGCAGGTGCAGGGTCGCCAGCAGCACCATCGGCGGCAGTTATTTCATCGCTATTTCGTTTTAATAAATCCTTAGACCTTTTAAGCCAATTTCTGATGTCCATTTTGTAATTCAAACAGAAATGGGAGTCTACAGAATGCACAATAAACAAATCCAGAATAGGCGGCAGAGTGTGACGCTGTGATTGGTCTAAATGTGGACGTATCACAAATCACAACAGACACATCCATTTATTTGACGTAGCCTGCGATTTTTTGTTTGAGTTACTATCTGACATCACATACATCGTAGCATAAAAGTTCACCGTTTATTTATAATAAAAAAAATAATATTTTTTATTTTTTATAAATAATAAAAATCGTGTTTATTGGGGTAGGGCAGGAATGTCAAATGGGAGGGCCTGGCCCTCCCTGGTCCTCCCACGGCGCCGGGCATGGGGTGGTGGATGATAGGCTTACATCTAAAAACATTATTAAAAAGAAAACATTATTTTTATTATTTCTTTTCATTTGTTACTTTTTTTTTTACGGTGCACGATCTACCTGCACCACACTCGACCGACTGGTTGGTGACCACTAGACAATAAGACTATTAACAGTAATTGTGAATAATTACTGTTAATAGTCACATCAAGGGGGGAGCTGCAGCGAGCCGTTTAGTGGAGAAAGTGAATACTGCTGAATACACATACTTTACAAAGATGTTGTATGCGAAACCAATGTGAGTTTGGAAATTTGCACAGTATTTTTCTATTTTAGTATACCTCAACAATGGAATTATGATCAGTGGAAATGGCCATGACACCTCACCTTTAAACAATTAAGATAATACAAATCTTGTGATTTTACACAATTCTTAAATGAATTTATGCCAGTAATCTGTTTCTATGGCAATGTCATAAAACCGTATGTTGGAGTGTAAGAAAAACATTAGTGCTTCACTGGGGCGGATCTATGGGGGGGGCAGCTGCCCCCCACTGTATTGCCTTGCCCTAACTTTTGTGTCCCTAAAACTGTACTTGTAGAAACAAACCTACACTATGTCCACAAGCTTCTAAAGCAACGAAACAAGCAGTTCATTAATTAAAAGTGAATCATTTTAAATATCATCTTAGGCCCGTTAAAAACGCAGCTACGGCCCTGCATTAAACTGCGGAGCGGCGTTCACACAGACCGCGGCTCACACAGCTGCAGAGAGGGAGTGAGCTGTCCCAGCACCTGAGGGTGGATCAGCTTCCCCTGGGAGCATTTCCCCTTCCACTAGTTTTGTTTTTACTAAAGACGAGAGCTTGAAACTAAATATGAATAAAACGCTGCCGTTTGAATCGATAGCGTTTAACAGACGGTCGCTGTTTGAGGCGTTGCCTTACAAAATGCTACACAGACAGCGCTAGCTGGGAGATCGATCACTTTATTTGCTAAACTATGCGGTACTATTAAATCCACGTACTGTATATTACACATCACAGCAATGACGCCAGCTAAATTAAACCATACATCCTTTACCGTCAAACTGGATCTAAACACAGCTGCCTGTGTGCCTTTGATAAATACTTTCTGATTTTATATTTATTATAGGCTGTGCTACTTATTAGCTACATGGCCCTAACTTGTAAAGTTATACAAGCATTTGTACCAGTACTTTTCACAAGTAGACTCTTGCAGGCCAGAGTAGCTGGAGTGATTCAACAAACAAAAAGACATATCTGAGAAGTGATCAGGAAGAACAGAAAGAGGAAAAGGAAAAGAGAGTACACTGAAGAGACCAGGAGGGTCAGAGCAGGAGGAAGCCAGGAGGAGATGAAGACATTAGTGAAGAAGAAGAAATGTATGTGAGGAATAAAGATGAAGTGTCAGAAAGAGGGACAAAGGCAGGGATCAGGAGGCAGATGAAACTCCAGCTGGACCACATGGTATGTTCTTATTCTCCTTGCATGCATATTCCATCACAGCAGCACAATCTAGCGGCTCTTAGTATCGTCAAATATTGATTGAAATGTGTTGCTGCACAGGTCACCTTTAGCTCTCTGAAGAGATGGGTGATGTCATTTGTGTACTTAATTATAACTAAGTACTTTGACTGTACTGACAGTAAACAGAATTCTAGGGTATCATGACTATTTTCTGCTGTTTTATAATATATGTTAGTTTGTTTGTCTGAACACCTTGTTTCTCTTGTGCATTAAGAACACTTGTGTGATTTAACAATAAATAGGTTATATATATATAGTATAAAACACCACGTACTGTCGCCCTCCCATGCCACCCTGGCATGACCTCTTGCCCCCCCTTTGCCACCCCATGTAAAATGTTCTAGAACCGCCACTGGTGCTTCATCAGATCTCTCGATCAATAACGGCCCGTCCACACTACAGCTTAAAAAAAAGCTTGGAGCTGGGCGTGTCTGAAGCTTGGGGATTTTATTCGAGCCCCGCAACCAACAACCAATCACATGAATGTCCCGCCCCGCTTGCTAGCTATGTTAACACTACGTAAACTGGATATAAAATCCCCAAACAGGCGAAAGCGTACCAGTTTCACCCACTGTCTCTGCCACCTCCCCCCATGCCTGGTTCCTCCGGTTGTATCCCGGTAAGTTAATAGGGACTGGTCATACAAAACCGGGTGATTTGCTACGGCGATAATTAGTTTATCCTCCATCTGTTTTTGAAATATAGAAATGAACGGCGGGATATCTCTCCCAGCTTAGACGCGGTTTGATTGGCTAGGACTTGAGCTGTCAGATTTTCAGAAACGGGATTTGATTGGCTGGCGCTGGCTTCTCTTGAAAATTGTTCAACTTCTGATGCCGGAGACGCCGGAGAAGCTCAGTCATGCTACCCACAATTCAGTTCGGCGAAAAGCGAGGCAACGTGACGTCACCCCATTCAAAGTGAATGGGCAGACGCGTTGGAAGCCGTTTTTGAAGCTGTCGAAGCTGTAGTGTGGACGGGCCGTAAGGGAGAAATAAAGACTGGCTTCTTGCCCCTCTGGACACGTTGAGTCAGATCTAATCTGCATTGAGCCACTTTACAGGCCTGAATCTCCTTCATCATCGGTTACCTTCTCACCAGGTGAATCCGGCTGGAGGAACCACAGCCTGCAGAAATAGATGACAAATGACTGAGAATGATGAGGAAACTCAACGCTGCATTAAAAGATATTGATTGCTAATGATGAATCAATTCAGATGTGCAATGCTGAGCGCTTGTTCAGAGTCAGATCCGTTTATGGATTTTCCAGCAGCTTGACTTTTGTTCAGGTTGATAAGGCTGTCACAATGCTACCACTCAGTCACACTGGCTATGCTTCATACACCATCAATACAACATTGTGCAACAACAATAAGGCCCAGATCAATACTTCCAATCAAATGTAACTGCAAATGCATTTCAAGAAAGGACCTTGAGGTCACTCTGAGACGGCGGGAGTCGTTGCAGGAGCTGAGAGACGAATGGACTAAAGATCCAGTAAATGCTCAATAGAACGGCAATGTCTGAAAATGGCACACAATACTGAGCCACTGTGCACTTTCACAGGTGTTATTGGATTGTCAGCAGATAATGTTCCTTTGGATGAATATGCAGCACAGACAAAACATGATCACTGACATTGTCAATCATCTCATGTAAATGTTCTTTTTTAATAACATCCTCACTTCTTCACGCCTCAGCTGACGAGTAATGACTGTTCCCTGAGAACCATCACAGAGCTTTAGTAGTGTATTGATCAGATAATGCCACATCTGTGTCATAGGATATCCATATGCTCATAACACAAGGACACAACTAAACTATGTGGGCTTTACATGCAAACGCATTAATCTTTCAGGGATTTACACGACCATAAAATGTCCAATCAGGTTTATCTGCATCATAGTCATCAGATACAGTGTGTGAGGGCGAGGGTGATAATATATGCATGCATCTGTTGTTGCTCACTCAGCGTGTTTACACTCACTGCCACGATTACATTTTAATAGACTTGATCTCACACGAGTGAGTGAGGCAAAGGGTTTGGACTGCTTTTATCAGCTCTCTAATATCCTATAAATATTACCCTGAATAAAGTTAATGTGCAATCAATACGATGTTATCAATTTAAAAACACATTATTGTGTATGGTCAAATCACTCACACCAGTTCAAATGTATAGTATTGATTTTTTTCTAATTGATTAACATGTGTGTGTGTGTAATGATAATGGTGCTGTATGACTCAATACTCTTCACAGAGGTGTGTGAGTGTGGGGTTGAGATTGAGGTTGTCTTTGCAGGAGGATAATGGCAGGCTCTAAGTGCTGTCATGTCTCCTTTTCACAGGCTATAGGGTTCTGCCCTCACTGTTTCTGTGTGGAGCCATTAAACACTCCTGCTTTGTATCAGAAGGGCTAAAAACTGCCAGTGACACTGACTAGCTGTGAAATTTGGTCGGGTTAATAATAAAATGTTGCTTCAGGTTTGCTCAGAATCACACTGTGCCAGAGAGTAGATAATAACACCTCATTACTGGAATGGGGTTAACATTACTAGATTTTCTCTGAAGTCTCGCAAATGTACAGGACAAAAGGCCATCTGCTGTTAATACTTACTTTCTCAGTGCCTGTGTACGCAAAGCACACATTTTTGACTTTTTGGGGACAGGAACGATGCTGGAGTGTTTGAAACAGACTGCTGACCTGGTGAAGCAACCCAGTCTCACGGCATTTCGTGTTATAGTCACGACATTTAATCTATTGATTCGTGGTCACCAACACGATTATCCCCTTTTTTTCGTGTCACACAGAACGATTTTAAAAGCAATGTATTTCTACTGGTAATGTGTTTCGTGCCTGCAAC
>CALSBZ010044969.1:260052-282163 GCA_943591055.1 Gobionotothen gibberifrons | reverse complement strand
TGGATCTTCTTCTCATCCTCTCCATCCCAGAAGCCTTTAATACACTTCATGCAGTAGCTGTGTCCACAGGGAGTCGTCACCGGATCCTTCAGTAGATCCATACAGATCGAACAAGAGAAGGTTTCCCGGTCCTGCTGAACTCCTTTCTGCGCCATTTCACCTCTCAGTGGCAGCGAGTGTCTGAGTTTCACTTCCTGAGAGCTGAAACTATGTGAGCTGTGATCTGAACAGCATGTGTGTGTGTGCAGTGAATGTGGCCTATCAGCTCTTGTACTTTACCTGCATGTTGGTTACACCCATCCTCCTCAGTGTGGATCTAAAGGGGAGGAACCAGGAAATACAGAGTGGAGCTGGCTGTGTCTGAGAGGGAGGGCTTATCAAACTCAGACACTCTGAACTGTTTCCTCATTTACAAACGGAGCCTCGCTTACAACCTGCTCTACATTTGAAAACAGTCTTCAGCTGTATAATGTTTGTTTTAAATTCAGGCTTTCGTAGCACACGGCTCCTCACTCATGGTAGCAGTGGTGTAAGAAGTACTCAGATATTCTACTAAAGTAAAAGTAGAAATACTACAGGGTAAACATACTGTGTTACAGGTAAAAGTACAAAAGCATTGGTATCAAAATATACTTAAAGTACCAAAAGTAAAAGTACTCCTTATGCATAATGGCCCTTTTTAGAATCGCATTGTGTTACTATAATGATTATGGATGTGTTTTATCACAGTTAGTACATGTAGAGCTAATTTGAATAACTTAATGTCCTGCTGCTGGATATCTTAAACTATAAATATCTGTCACAGTGTGTCTAAAATGTAGTGGAGTTGAAGTATGAAGCAGCATAAACTGAGACGTATTGGCATAAAAAAATAGTTAAAGTACCAAAAGTAAAAGTACTTACTGTGTATCCCAATATCACATTTTAGAATCATGTATATTGAATTACTGGATTCTTTCATTTTGTTTACGTTAATGTGTCAAATGGGTCAAAAGCGCTGTACTTGCGTTCTCTGGGCGTCAGCTGGCAGCGGACTATGCGATGGAGATGGGAGCCTCGGATGATGGATGTGCCAGCAAAGCCGCCTGAGCCAACGCTGTCTTGACCTCGGCAAACGCGACGTCCGCTTCCGCTGTCCAGTCGATCGCCTGGACGGGGCTCTTGCCCTTCAACGACTCATACAGCGGCCGCATGACGTGTGCAGCCCGGGCGATGAAACGGTGGTAGAAGGTCACCATCCCCAGAAACTCACGGAGCGACCGGGCTGTGAGCGGGCGAGGAAAAGCCTGCACAGCCTCCACCTTCGCTGGCAGAGGTGCAGCACCGCCTTTAGTGATGCGGTGTCCCAGGAAATCAATGTCAGATACCCCAAACTGGCACTTTGCAGGATTGATGATTATTCCGTGTTTGCTGAGCCGCGTGAAAAGGGCTCAGAGGTGGGACAGGTGCTCCTGCACTGAAGTGCTGGCGACGAGTATGTCGTCGAGATAGACAAACACAAAAGGCAGGTCCCGCAGCACCGAGTCCATCAGGCGCTGGAACGTCTGAGCAGCGTTTTTGAGTCCAAAAGGCATCCGCAGGAACTCAAAAAGTCCAAAAGGAGTTATCACCGCAGTATTGGGGATGTCCAGGGGGTGCATGGGCACCTGGTGGTATCCACGCACCAGGTCCACCTTGGAAAACACCCCCGTGCCA
This sequence comes from Gobionotothen gibberifrons, assembly GCA_943591055.1. Taxonomy (NCBI): domain Eukaryota; kingdom Metazoa; phylum Chordata; class Actinopteri; order Perciformes; family Nototheniidae; genus Gobionotothen; species Gobionotothen gibberifrons. The sequence goes on along the minus strand of CALSBZ010044969.1, from coordinate 280,468 downwards.
GCCAGATGAGCCGAAAAGTCTTGAATGTGCGGCACCGGATAGCGGTCAGGCGTAGTGGCGTTGTTGAGCCGTCGGTAATCCTCGCACGGGCGGAACCCGCCGTTCGGTTTGGGGACGACGTGCAGGCTGTTGGAGCGGCGGACAATGCCCAGACGCTCCATGGTTGCGAACTCCGCCCTCGCTACAGTCAGCTTAGAAGGGTTCAACCGTCGGGCCCTGGCGTAGACAGGAGGCCCCTCGGTGGTGACGTGGTGCTCCACGCCATGCTTAGTGGAAAGCGCAGAGAAGGTGGGCAGCGACAGGTCCGGAAACTCGGCCAAAAGTCTGAGAAACGTGTCCGCCCCCCGTCAGCGAGCACGAATAGGACTTGCATCCCGAGGCTTTTAGTATCAAAATCAAACCGGGCCGAGAAAAATATAATGAGGTTCAAACGTATGATAAAAACCTGGTGTTAAACGGGACTTCGGTTCTGTTAATGTCTACTCTAGAAACAACATTTACATATATTTTAACTTTACTTAATGAGTAACACAGGATTGGATGAAACACTTCTAAAATATGAACACCCGCAACTTGGAAGAAATAAAGTTGGGTTTTATGCGTTCTAATATTGCAATGCAAACCCATGATGTAATGACAGTAATTAAGAATAATGTAGTCATTGAATGCTCATTTCAGTAGATTTAATCAAACAAAACATAAACATAAACATATTGGACATGGCCTCAAGACTGTAACCTCTTCACATTCTATTGAAATAGTCAATTACTAGCCATATCTTACACATTGCTGTTTTTAATCATTAATATGTGGATGACAGTTGAACTGGATGATGTAACATTTATGCCATCTGCTGGAAAGAAGAAGTATTGCTCTGTTGGCATAGTTGAGACAACAACAACAACAGAGAGAAGATCTCATTTAATAAACAATCTTTGAGTACAGACACCATCCTGCAGAGAGCACACAACCCAACAGCACGTTTTTAGTCTAGCATCACTTTACAAAATGTTTGGATTAAGACACTAAGACTAGCTGGTACCTTGTAAAGGTCAGTCCACCTTAAATGAGCAATGGATGATCAGCAGGTGAAAGGCAGGACACAGGAACTTGGTCCTGAGGAGATGTAACGATTATTAAACAAGTAATAGTCAAGTCAAGGGGTCAAAGAAATTAACATTTGTGATTATTCGCAAATCGGTTGCAGGTGGGTGAAATCAGGCTTAGGGAGTAACGTATTACATGTAACGGCATTAGGTCATCAGGATACAAAATAGACAAATGTATTTCCTTACAGTTACAGAAGCAGCTGACTACCAACACGCTTGTGTCTTTTGAAACGATTATGCCATTTAAATCTTTTGTCACAAACATTGCAGCTCTATTCTTGCTCTCCTGCGTGGACTCTCATGTGTGTCTTTAAATGATCACTCCGTGAAAACGTTTTTTTACAGACTGAGCAGCTGTGTGGTTTCTCTACTGTGTGGATTATCATATGTCGTTTTACATCTTTTTTCATTGCAAAATATTTCTTACAGACTGAGCAGCTGAATGGTTTCTCTCCTGTGTGGACTCTCATGTGTTCCTTTAAACGTCCACTCTGCACAAAAGATTTGGTACAAACTGAGCAGCTAAAGGGTTTATCTCCTGTGTGGATTGTCATGTGTGCCTTTAAATGTCCACTATGTTTAAAAGCTTTCTTACAGACTGTACAGGTGAATGGTTTCTCTCCTGTGTGGACTCTCATGTGTGACTTTAAACTTCCACTCAAAGCAAAATATTTGGTACAAACTGAGCAGCTAAATGGTTTCTCCCCGGTGTGGATTTTCATGTGTGACTTTAAACTTCCACTCAAAGCAAAAGATTTGGTACAAACTGAACAGCTAAATGGTTTCTCTCCTGTGTGGATTCTCATGTGTGCCTTTAAATGTCCACTCTGTGAAAAAGCTTTCTTACAGACTGAGCAGCTGTGTGGTTTCTCTCCTGTGTGGATTCTCATGTGTGCCTTTAAATGTCCACTCCTTGAAAAAGATTTCTTACAGACTGAGCAGCTGAATGGTTTATTTTCTCTGGTCTCTTTCCAATCAGCACTGTCTTCAGTGTCAGGTTCAGAAGAGTCTCCAGTGTCAAGTTCAGAAGAGTCTTCTAAACTGCTCTCTGGATCTGAGTGCCTGGCTGGTTCTGGTCCTTGACAGTCATCTCCATCAGCTTCTGTTTCCATGTGTTCAGTTTGTCTTTGATGAGGCTGTGGGGACTGAGGTTTCTCTTTATCATCTTCACTCTTCACAGGGTCAGGAGTGAAAGTGAACTTGGTGATATCAGCCTCCTCCAGCTCCTGAAGCTGCTCTCCCTCCTGACTGATCCTGAGTTCCTCCTGTTCCTGCTTAATGTGTGGGGGGGGCTCTGGGTCCTCCTGGTCCAGACTGGTGCTCCACTCCTGCTGGTCAGGGAGAAGCTCTTCTTTGACCACCACCAGCAGCTGGACATCTGCAGGAAACACAGTCAGAACAAACTGTTAAGTGTTAGCATTTAAAAATCTAATCACCATTAAAATGGGAGACATTTTATAGCCCTAATTAATGCCTTTGTTTTTATATTTATATATATATCTTTCTTAGTCCCGCCTATTGTGTTGGCTCAATTCACCTTATGTAGCCCAGCCCCTTTCCACTTCCAGTTAAAAATTAAAAAGGGTTTTTTCTTCTGGCGTAGCACTAGCTGCAATGTAAACAATGAATTGTATTTGGGATCGTTCACAGATACACTACAGTATATAATTAAAATACTCTGTTACAAATTAAAATGCTGCATTCAAACCTTATTCAAAGTGGACCTATCATGCTATATTTGAAATATATATTGTATATACCTATATATAAAACATGTCTGTGAAGTTTTTTTTCAAAATACCAAACCGATCACCCATTGTAGCCATTCCTCATACTGCTCAAACCCCTCTTTTGCAGCCCTGTTAGAGAAATGCGGATCTTGGGTCCTTAGCTTGAAAAAAAGAAATAAGAGGAGGCGGAGCTAATGCCTGATCAGAATTCTACCGGAGATAATGTTACATTTGGTTGTGATAAAACGCCATCCTGTTTAAACCACGTCAAGGATTATTTCTGAAAAAGTATGGAGCTCAAATGCTTTTTTTCTTGCAGGTCTATCACAAGGTGAGTTCTTTTTTTATTTCCTGCTTTTTTAAAAACACATGTGCTCTTCAGTACAGGTTAGCTCTGAGTGTTAGCGAGGCTTGCTAATGTAAAGGAAAAAGTGATTACGTCCAAAACAAGTCAGGCGTTGTTTCTGATGGCAACTTTCTGTGGGTTCGCTGAAGTCACAGCGGATGGACACGTCACAGCGGATGGAAATCTGTATCCGCTCGTTGTATACCCGTTTTTAAAATATTTGGGTACGGAGGATAAGAGAGAGGGTTTTATTTTCTGACGCTGCGTGAGTTCCCCGACGCACCGGGGATACATATTTATGTATAAAAGTGCACTTTGTGATGTCAGAAAACACAACCCTCTCTATTTTCCTCCATACCCACATCTCTAAAAAAGGGGCCGCAACGGATCGGATAAAAACTGATCCAGATTTGAACACTTTCCTGACGTCAGGACGGTGGCGCTACGGCTATTGGGCCAACTCTCCACCTATCAGGGGAATGTGGGGTTGGGCCACGGCCGGCCATTGCCGCTCAAAAGCGCTGGAGACGCTGTAGTACATATGCCAGGCCTGTAAGTGGCGCTGTTGTCTGCCACAAAAGCAGCAAAGAAGACTTCCCGTGCATGGTTGCCATTGTTGCCCTTCTGTTTATTCTCCGCTGTGGCTCTTTTTCTCCCTCCCCGAGGTAAGCGTTTGCTCCCGCTTCTGTAATTCAATGCAATCCCTCCCTTGCTGTAATCCTCTCCGGTTTGCCACCAGCAGATGACAAACACCCACCTCTCCGCCTCTTCCAAGGAACGAGGGGACCGTGCGGCAGATGTCCGTTAAAAAGTTTAAATCTTCGAGACAAAATTTGAAAAGTGCCGGTCAAGGTCTTCTTTGTTATTTATTGAGCTTTAAAACAAATGAATAACGACTCTATATAATAATATAATATATAATATAATAAAACACGGAGGACGGAGATCTATTTTTCTCCCCCTCTTCTGACTTGATCAGAGCACGCTCCCCTCTCCTCCAGGGGGGCGTGGTCAGCTGCAGCTCACAGAATCAGCCCCCTGCAAAAACAGGGCTGGAGAACAGCAAATAGAGCGAAATGAGGCATGGCTAAAATGCATGATCTGTTTGGTATTTTGAAAACAGAAACGTATAAATATACCTTATATAGGTATGGCCCTACAATATGTGACCTGCTCCATCGAAATCAGTCGCATTGACCCGAAGACACATTTTGAGTTGTATACACTGCTGGAAAGAGGAGATTCCTAGCTTTCTAATGATATCAGGATTGTTTTTGTACTCCAAATATTAAGCAAAATATGTCACATTATATAATGACTGTCACCGAGTCATCATTTTGAGAAAAAAGCCTTTAAAGTTTCCTCTTCTCTGGAATCCATCGATCTGACTGATTATTAGCGGAGCAAATGATAAAAATACTACGGAGGGAAGATATTTTCGTTTGGATTACTGGTCTGGGGGAGGCTCGCGAGTGTGTGTACGTGTATACGTGTGTGTGTGGTTGTGTAATGTTGCATTCGTGTGTATTGGGTTTGTTTCCCGGGGAAACACTCACGAGAAACACGGCTGTTGTTTTGCCTGCTGTGACGCCAAGTTACTCCGTTCTCCGCTTGTAATTATGCCGTTACAAGCTTTCAAAGTTGTATTTATCATCTGAATTTGCCGAAACAAGTTTAATATTCTGAAAGCCAAGCCTTTGTTTAATTTAAATCAGATGAAAACAAACTTTAACGGACCCTGCCGTGTTATCTATGATTAATATACACCTTACATTCATAATTTCAGCCGGAGGGGGGGGGGGCGGTGCTGGAAGAGCAGAGTGGCGAGGGGGAGCCGTCTTCTTCCCTTTACAAGCTTCAAAAATGTATTTATCGTGTGATTTTGGAAATAAAAGTTTCATATTCTGAAAGCCAAGACTTTGTTTATTTAAAATCAAACAAAACACCCGAACCCCGAAGAAATAGTTTTTTACGCAAATCCACGTTTATTTTGAAATGAGCCGTTGCGACTTCCGACTGATTTCGATAGAGCGGGTCACATATATCATTTAAATATAGCATGATAGGTGTCCTTTAAGTAAAAGTATGCAAGTATTAAAAGGGTCCATGTCATGCTTTTCCGGTTATTACCCGTCCCCTTGTGTGTTATGAAGGTTTTTATGCATGTAAATGGTCTGCAGAGTCAAAAACCCTCAAAGTACACCCTGTAGCGAGTACAACTCTAACACAGTCTATGCTGCCCCAAAACGCTTCTTTGGAGATTTCTCAATCTTTCCATTGTTAACTTCCTGGGTACTGTGACGTTATAATGATGATGAACACCCAGAGGCCACACCCTCTGCCAGCATTTCATGAAACAAAGCTTCACAAACCTTTCAGCGATTCATGCCGGATATGTACAGCGTAGGGCACTGAAGAACGATGCTGTTCCTACTTTGTTTGGACCAGCGGGAGATTCGGGTACACAACCTGTAGTATTCATTGTTGTTTGTGTATTTATGATGTTTAAAACAAACAAGGTATCTACCACGACTGTTTCATAATCAGAATCAGAAACAGGTTTATATCCAGGTAGGTTCGCACATAATGGTGCATACATAAAATATAAAAAACAAGAAATCTAATATAAAACAAAACATATTTTACACCGTAATAAAATATAGTTAAAGGTGGGGTAGGTACGTTTAAGAAACCGGCTCGAGATACACTTTTTGTTATATTCCATGGAATGCTCTTAGCATCCCAATAGCAATGAATATCTTAAGTGCTTTGACAAAAAATCCATTAAAAAGTAGGGATGCACGATATTGGTTTTTTGAAACCAATACCGATACCGATAACTTCCTGCTTCTCAAGACCGATACCGATAACCGATAATAATATTATATATAAATATATTAAATGTACCTGTCGTTTTTGCACACCTGGTGGTAAAAAAAGACTAGTAGTGAGCAAATGACATGAGCATTACTACTATACAAAACAAAGCCAAGAACAGTTTTGACTCTTCAAAGTGACCATATTTATTTTCCCAAATAAACATAATTGAGTCAATCAATCAATGTTTGTAGTCTTTGTCCAGCCACTGCGCCGTCAGACCTAGCATGCTAACGGGGCTAACATCACTGGTCCATATGTCCGTGGTGAAACTTATGTCCCGTATATCGTTATCGATCAGAGTATGAAGGAGTGTGCATTGCATTTGTTAATACAAATAGCAAGCGAACTATCTAACTCTGAAACTTTGAAATAGTCCCATACTACCGACGACATGTTTGTTTACTGTCCTGGTTTCACGGCTGCACACCATTTACTTCACAGCCAGGCATGAGTTAGGGAGCGCTGGATTTGTGAAAAACTCCCCTCTTCCTATACCACTAATACCACAGTACTGGCAAAACGGGAGGAGCCGAGTGAAAAACAAGCGCCCCTCATCCCAATCCACCCACACCGCAGTATTTTTTTCTTTTCTTTACCCAAAAAATATATTGTATGTTATCGGTGCTATTAATACTGTTATCGGGTTTATCGGTATGACGTCATAATTCCTAATATCGGGCCGATAATTATCGGGCCGATAATTATCGTGCATCCCTATTAAAAAGATGTCATCTGTGTAAGCCGTAGTACTGTAAAAAGCATGACCAATCATTTTAGCCGGCCCGTCTAAAATAACTGGATGTCAGCCTTCCATCTGTGCACAAACTTATCTCGTGCCCTCATTGGTCATGTGCACGTTCGTGTGTGTTGGAGGAGGGGCTCTGTAAGGAAGTGGCAGATTTTTTCCGGCTGTGTGTTTTCAAATTCTAGCGCACTCGAGCTGGTTTTTCCAAAATGACCTACCCCACCTTTAAATAGCAATAAAAAATAAAGCAGTAATTTACATGGAAATAGAATGCTATGAATGAATTTTAGAATATAAACTATGAAATATGAAATAAGAATATGTGCAGTAAGGAGTATGAACATTCATGTAATGCATATAGTCTATAGCAGGGGTGGCCAACCAATCAGAGGTAAAGAGCCAATCATTTTACTGTGTTACTGCAAAGAGCCACATCATACACACAGGCACATGCTGGTTGTATGTACCCCGACCTCTCTCTCTCCTTCTCTCTTTTGCTCTCACCCTTTCTGTGTGCTCCCCCACTCTCTTCCTCTATGTGCCCCTCTATCTCTCACACATACAAAATGAAAATCTAAAAATGAACAATAATTGACACACACACACACACACACACACACACACACACACACACACTCAAAGACACACCCTCCCATAGACACACACACACCCTCTCACATACAGAAACACCTCCGCTCAGCCAGATTTCCTATAAATGTCACAGTCCATGATATTGACAGAAATTGACTTAAACCTCTCCTACCATTATTAAGACCAGAGGCCAGTTATAGTCAACCATTAATATTGTGTCTCTCACACAAACTCTCAGTTCAAAACATTTGAAGTTATTATCTTACTATGCATGTTGCTTCTTGAAACATGCAGAGGATGTGGAAGGGGCTCAAATGCATGAAAGGGCACATTTGAGATCTTTGTTAATAATTTAATAAAAATATGCCTGGACTTTTTTCTCCCTGTCTGTATCTCACACACAGAATCATGACAGTTATTTAAAAAGAAATGTAAATAAATAAAGTGTAATTTTGTTAATTCTCCTCACATGACATCTCAACTTTTACCTAACCCTCTGGCTGGCCAACCCGGTCTCACAGTCTACGTAGAAATGACACGACTTTGCAAAGGCATGCAATAGATACGCAGAAGTCCGATTTTGCGTGCATATGATACGCTGATATTGCACCTCAAACATTAAAACAAAGAGCTCTGTGGCTTCAGGCTTGATCGCCGTTCCAATGACAGTTTTAATGTTTGCGGTGCAATAAACGACACAGTGTTTCCCCTACCATTGTCTTGGAGGGGCGCTGCGCCCCGCCAACGGAGCCTGCACCCTCCCTGAAATTCAAGGTGGTAAAAAAAATAAAAAAAATATGAACATGTGCTCTTTCATTAAATAAACTAAATGCTTTCATTTTAAGATGTGAGTTTTTGACCCTAAGAAACACTGATGCCGATGGAGGAGGTGAGGATGGACTCGATGATGGAGGTGTAGAAGTTCACCATCATCGTCCTTGGCAGGTTGAATTTATTCAGCTGCCTCAGGAAGAACCAGAACCTCAGGAGCTCCAACAAGCCGTTTAGGACAGAGAGTGAATACACATACTTTACAGAGATGCTGTATGAGATACCAATGTGAGTTTGGAAAATTGCACAATATAAATCTATTTTAGTATACCTCAACAATGGAATTATGATCAGTAGAGTGAAATGTGTATTCACTCTGTCCTAAACGCCTTGTTGGAGCTCCTGCACCCCCCTCCCTATGAGCCCACTGTGCTCTGATTGGTCAGCTCGCCCACTCTGTTTTGATGAATCCACCACCGTTACAGCTGAACATCAGTGTTTATGTTTTACAATGGCGTTTGTTAGCAACGAGAAAATGACACCAGTAACGACAAACAGATAAGAATGCTGCGTGGGGTCTGGATGCCGTGTTGGCGGGACGTTGCGGGGCTCGCTGCTCCGCCCTTTGAGGCTCGAGGAGCAGACAGTGTGAGCTGGATTACTGATGTCGTTTCCTGGTTGCTGCGTGGGGTCTGCGAGACAGCGAGACACCGCGGAGCTCAGCCTGAGCACACACACTGACAGCCTGAGCTCTGAGTGTGTTGGTGTACGGAGCTCCGCGCAGCACCACGGCTGAGATAAGATAAGGTTGAGGACTTCGTTACGACAGTAAGGAAAAACTGGAAAAAGAAAAATCTCTAACGAGGCGTTCTAGGGCAGCATAGATGTTACGTGCTCCCCTCCTTGTTCTCTTTTCTGTCTCCCTGCTGCACCTGGTCTGCCCCTGGCTCCGCCTCTGCCCAGGTGTTCCTAATTCCACTCAGCCGTATTATAAGTAGAAACTGGAGGAGAAGGAGGTCTCGCCTATCCTAACGCCGGGAGACACTCACCTTTAATTATCTCTCCGCTACTTTTGAGCTGTAGACCATTTATCTGCTGATGTTTTTATGTTTAGCCTGGAGGATCTGGTAGTCCAGTTTTTGCGGCATTATTTTGTTTCCCATAGGGTATTTATTTGATTTCTGGTTAGGGGAGGGAAACTCTGGGTCCTACGGCCCGTGTGGTGGCTGGCTCAGGTTCCCTCCTTCTGCTCGTTTCTTTTGGCCAGTCCTCCATACTTCTTTTCATTTGCCGGATTGCTTGTGTGAGTAAACGGCTGTGCTTCAATAAATCATCGTTATGAAGTACTGGTTTTTGCGTGTATTATTTTATGTTGCAGGTCTCCCCACAAGCCACTACCAAGGAGTAGAGGGCGGGTCGTAACAATAGACATGTATTTTCTGTGTTAAGAGTTTTACTCGCTACAGGGTGTACTTTGAGGGTTTGTGACTCTGCAGACCGTTTGCAGAAAAAGCTACATAACACAAAATGGGACGGGTAATAACCGGAAAAGCATGACATGGGACCTTTAGGCTCTGGAACGCTCTGCCCCTCCATGTGAGGTCGGCCCAGACCCTGTTTTTTTTTTTTAAATCAACACTTAAAACTCACCTTTTCTCTCTGGCCTTCTAGGCTTCTCTTATCAAGAATAACTTTTATCCAAGACCTTTTCCTCCTCTAACCTCTCGAGGTTTTATTAGAGGGAAACAGGTTTGCACAGTGGCTTAGACAGGCCGGGGAGTGTTACGATTCGTAGACACAGCGTACCGCCCTATCTCTCATCAATTTCCAACTAAGGCTCCAGTGGGGACTTTGTTCCCTGCGTGTGCCTCCATCTATGTTTCTTACTCTCTCACTTGCTACCCTTTGCCCTGAACCTATTCTAAGGGAGTGCTTGTTCTTCCGTCTGTCTGTCATTCTGTGTCTGTGTATTCTCTTGTTCCGATTAACCCAGCCACATTTTTTCTTCTTTTGTGTCTATATCTACGCCGGGATCCGGAGTCGAGGCTGATCCTCTTGCTGTGGCCTGGATCCTCTATCCTGAGTTCTGGATTAAGTCGTGGACTTCGGGTCGTGGCTGAACCTGTCTCTGCGGTCCTGCCTGGGTCTCGTCAGGCTGCTTCCCTGAAGGCTCCCACAGGATTGTTGTTGACATCTTCGTGGATTCATCTTCTTATTACAGACACATGCATTTCCTAACATTCGGTCTACCTATGTTGTAAATGTATTATCTCTTCGATTTAAACACGGCATCTATTGCACGTCTGTCCGTCCTGGGAGAGGGATCCCTCCTCTGTTGCTCTCCCTGAGGTTTCTCTGATTTTTATCCTTTAAACTGTGGGTTTTCTCCGGAGGTTTTTCCTTGTACGATGTGAGGGTCTAAGGATAGAGGGTGTCGTTTTTCTCATACTGATATTCTGAACAAACTGTGCTGTTGTATTAGCTGTAAAGTGTCTCTACTGTAGGCTATTTTTATTATATGTACAGCACTTTGGCTCCACCAAAAATCGTTTATAAATGTGCTATATAAATAAAACTTGATTTGATTTGATTAACATGCACTGTTCAGAGGAGACAGCGTGAATTAGGCCTTCATGGTCCAATTGCTGCAAAGATCCACTACTGAGGATGAACAACAACAAGAACATAATTGTTTGGGCCAAGAAACACAAGGATTAGACATTAGACCAGTGGAAATCTGTACTTTGGTCTGATAGGTCCAAATTAGGGATTTTTGGTTCCAACCTCTGTGTCTTTGTGAGACACAGAGAAGGTGAGCGGATGGTTTCTGCATGAGTGGTTCCCACGTGAAGCATGGAGGAGGAGGTGAGATGGTGGTGGGGGGGGCTTTGCTGGTGTCACTGTTGGTGATGTATTCAGAATTCAAGGCACCCTTAACCAGCATGGCTACCACAGCATTATGCAGTAGCCAGCAAAATATAAATCATATTCTGGATTTTTTAACACTTTTTTGTTTTCTAGATAATTCTAGTTAATGTGTTCTTTTATAGTTTTGATGTCTTCAGTATAAATCTACAAAGTAGAACCAATTTAAATAAATAAAAAACTTCGAATGAGAAGATGTGTCCAAACTTTTGACTGCGTCTAATACTAGTGTTCATCTCTCTCAAAAAAATAAATATACATAAATATATATATATATATATATAATACAGAATATATTATAAATACATGTTGATTGATGAGATTTTACATTAATTTATATTAATGTTTTAATTACTTAATGACCTTTGTACTAGTTCCCCTATTCTTTATCAAGTAACATTTTAGATGCGTTTAATTTATTATTGAACATATTTATTCATTGATTTCTTTATGAATTATTCTCCCGCGATTTGAATTAAATATTATTATAGTATTTGGTTTTATTTGGTTTTACACATTTAAAAAGAAAAGGTGAATAAAGAAGCACATTAAAACTAAAGCATCAATGTATGTCACATTTAACCAAGTAGTGCCTACATGTGGGTAATATTTAAATCAGTAAATTAAATGGCATATTATTCAATGTATGTATTTTTATAAATATATTTATTTTGGCAGGTTTGCTCTTCCGTAATACATTTAAATTATTATAATAAAGTACATGTGTCTAATAATACTTACATAGCCTACTTTAATTAAATAAGATAAGATTACCTGCAGCAAGTGCTGATAAAGGGTCTAAAGTGTTATTAATGTGATAATAAAGTGCTACTGAAGAGTGTAAAGTGTTAATTAAGAGTAAAGGGAACATACCTGCTCTGTGTATCCGAAGCTGAGGCTGTAAAATAGCGTCCAGTAATTTCTGGAGTCTCTTGTTCTCCTCTTTGGAAAGAGACAGCTCCTCCTCGTACTCCGCTATCGTTTTTTCAAACAGAGCAAATATCTCTTCAGCAGTGAGTCGCTGCTTCTTCAACGACAGAAGCATTTGGACTTTACTCATGTTTACTAGATCACCTTTTCCTGCAAACTCCGTTAAACACACCGTTTCTCTCTCCATCAAATTCTCAATCTGAATAGTGTTGCTAACGTGTTTCCAGCTAGCATGCTAAGCTAGCTCCTATAGTCCGAGGTAAACGCTCCAGAAAAAAGAGCACACAGTCCATTCAGAGGTTTATCCAGACACACAGATGATGGATCAGTAGTGCTGGAGCTCACACGCACTTTATCGGGAACACACCGTCGCGACGAGACGCCGCACCTCGATACCAGAGTCGTATAATCCCTTCTATTATACGGCTCTGCTCGATACAGGTTCTGCTTAGTCTTCTTCTTCTTCTTATCTAGGTTTTTGGCGGATTGCAAACAACTTTTAGGTGCATACCGCCACCTACTGTACAAGAGTGTGTATCACCATATCATCCTATCACCACTTGTGGAAGTATACCATCGTGTTGTTTACGTTGTTTTAAATTCTTCCAATCAATCCTGTTTCACTCAAATACTTAAGAATGGCCTTCCTGGTAGCTCTTACCCCCTCACCTTCTGTTCCCAGTATCCCCATCAGGCTCCACTCCCTTCCTGCCTCTCTGACCCTGTCTCTTCGATTTTCACTCTCTGTTTTGTACATGTTGCAGTGTAATATTATGTGTTCCACATTTTCTTTCACTCCACACCCCCTGCATTCTTCAACTTCGCTTTTTCCCTTTAAAAACATTGTGCCGTTTAATCCTGTATGGTCCAGTCTGAGTCTAGTGATAATGATCTCCTCCCGTCTGTTCCTTTCTGTATAGATCTTTATTAGGCCTGATTTTTGTAACTTGTGGTACCTCCTCCCTTTCTGATCTTCCTCCCACCTTTTCTGTCATATTTCCATACCCTTCTTCTTAATTATTGCTGTTGTATTTGCTGTGAAGTGTCCCTACTGTAGGCTATTTTTTATTATATGTACAGCACTTTGGCTCGATCAAAAATCGTTTATAAATGTGCTATATAAATAAAACTTGATTTGATTTGATTTGATTGCTTTTCCTTCTCCTTTTCCAAGTGAAACTGGAATTGCTATTTCCTTCTGTAACGCCTCTTTTGCTTACTTATCAGCATTCTCATTCCCTTTAACCCCCTCATGTGCAGGTACCCAGCATAACTGCACATCTATTCCCCTCCTCTGAAGTCTCAGCAAGCAGTGGTTAACTTCAATGATTAAATCTTCTCTAACTGTTATTGTCGACTGTATACTTTCCAAAGAAGATAGTGAGTCTGTGCATATCACTACCCTATCAGGTCTGACCTCTTCAAATCATTGTAGCCCAATAATTGCTGCGAGTATATCTGTTGTATAAACTGATAGGTTATTTGACACTTGTGCAATTATTATGAATAAAGAATGCTGGTGTATACAAGTCTGGCCTAAATCTTCTGTCAGAAAGATTGCAGCAATCCAGGGGGTGTAGATATCCAAACTTTAATTATTCACAGGAGTTATGATATTACAGGGTGTTCGTTTGTTATGTTGTGCATGCAGTAATGGCGGCTAACAGAGGCATAAAGTTATACACAGCTTGCTGCAATAGCACAAGACTGGACATATATAACGATCGTACATACTAAATATAATTATATAAACAGTCACAGCGGACAGAAAGTGAAACTACAGAACATTTAACAGGCAGTTACACTTACGGCAAACAAGTACTGTAAACAATATATTGTGGTGCCGGTACAAGGGAGTCGGAGGCGGAGTATTTAATATCGAATTCCAGTCTTTATTGCAGGTTGACATCACAGGTAATAAACACGTCTGCTTAGTATGAAGAGCTAGCAGGAATGGCTAATCTAACGCTACTGGTGTTTCCCCTAACGGGTCTGTGTAGCAACAACAACAAGGTGAATTATGGTCCCCAATACGGTGTCACCACACAAGCCCCCCCAGAATTCACAAATAAACAAAATCCCTATGGCGGGGGGGAACAACACGCCTGCCCCCACGAGACCTGCGCACCGGAGTCGGTACAGTGACTTCCGCCTGTGCGGCCTCCGTCAGAGGAGGAACCGGAACAACAGGTTCACCCCGCCTGACAGGAATCAAAGCTGGGGGTCGGCCCCGTCTCGGCAGCCGAGCCAGCACCACCGGCTGATCAACGTCCAAGTGAGCAGCTTTCACCCGGTCAACCGAGACGTGCTCGGCCTTGGACCACCAGGTGCTTGCCCCCGTGTGCCAAGACCCGGAAAGGTCCATCGTAAGGGGGCTGCAGGGGGCCTCTGTGTGCGTCATGACGTATGAAGACGTGCTCAGCTGAGCGTAGCTCCGCGGGAACCTGAGACCTTGGCGCACTGTGCTGAGTAGTCGGAACTGGAGCGAAGGCCTCCGCTGCGTCCCGTAGGAAAATCCGCTGAGCCGTGGCAGACCAGGGAGCTGTAGCATTAGGGAAGAAATCCCCCGGAACTCTCAACGGCTGAACGTAGACCATCTCCGCTGAAGAGCACTGCAGATCCTCCTTGGGTGCGGTCCTCAGGCCCAGCATCACCCAAGGCAGCTTGTCGACCCAGTTACCGTCCGTAAGGCCGGCCTTGAGGGCCGCCTTGAGGGCCGCCTTCATGGAGCGATGGAAGCGCTCGCAGAGGCCGTTAGCCTGAGGGTGGTAAGCGGTAGTCTTGTGCAGCTTAACCCCCAAACCGCCCGCCACGGCGTTCCAGAGCTCGGACGTGAACTGAGAGCCCCTGTCCGAGGAAATGTCTGAGGGAGAGCAACAGAGGAGGGATCCCTCTCCCAGGACGGACAGACATGCAATAGATGCCGTGTGTAAAAAAAAAAGATAATACATTTGCAACATAGGTAGTCCAAATGTTTGGAAATGCATGTGTGTATAATAGGAAGATGAATCCACGAGGACATCCATCCAGGACTTATGATCCAGGACCACAGCAACAGCCACGACTCAAGATCCCGGCTCGCGATCCAGGACACAGGACTGCAGCAACAAGATCATCCATGACTCTGGATCCCGGCGTATATAGATACCAAAAAGAAAGACATTTGGGGAAGCTGGGTTAATCGGAACATGAGAGTACACAGGTACAGACAGAGAGAAGGAAGAAGTAAGATGTAAGATGTCCCCCGACAAACTAAGCCTATGTCAGCAAAACTAGGGGCTGAATCTAATCAGCCCTAACTATAAGCTTTATCAAAAAGGAAGGTCTTAAGCGCACTCTTAAAAACGGATCGGCTGTCTGCCGCCCGAACACAAACTGGAAGCTGATTCCATAAATGTGGAGCTTGATAAGAAAAGGCTCTGGCTCCCATTGTACTTTTAGAGACTCAAGGAACAACCAACAACCCTGCGTTCTTGGAACGCAATGCCCTAGTAGGACAGTAGAGTATAATGAGTTCTTTAAGGTAAGATGGCACCTGCCCATTAAGGGCTTTGTAGGCGAGAAGAAGAATTTTAAATGATATACTGTGTTCTATAGGGAGCCAGTGTAAGGCAGCCAGAACAGGAGTAATGTGTTCCCTTCTCCTAACTCTAGTTAGTACACGAGCTGCAGCATTTTGAATCAGCTGAAGCGACTTAACTGACTTCTTGGTACACCCTGATAATAAGGAGTTACAATAATCCAGCCTAGAAGTAACAAATGCATGGACTAGTTTCTCTGCATCGTTTTGATGGAAGATATGCCTGCAGTTCCCTGTATGCCAACTAAGTGCTCTAGTCTTTGCAATAGGATGTCATGGTCGATAGTATCAAATGCAGCACTGAGATCGAGCAAGACAAGAATAGAAAAAAAAAAAAGTCCTTTGTCTGAGGCTATTAGAATGTCATTTGTGACTTTAACCAGAGCTGTCTCTGTGCTATGATGTGTTCTAAAGCCAGACTGAAAATCTTCAAATAAATCATAGTTTTTTAAGTAATCACACAACTGTTTTGCGACTGCTTTCTCAAGAATTTTTGAGAAGAACGGAAGATTAGAAATAGGTCTATAGTTGGCTAAAATCTCTGGATCGAGGTTGTGCTTTTTAAGAAGCGGTTTTATCATTGCTACTTTGAATGATTGTGGAACATAGCCTGATAATAAAGACATATTCATAATATTTAATAAAGAAGTGCTAATTAATGGAAAAACCTCCTTCAACAGCTTAGTTGGAATTGGTCTAAGATACATGGTTTAGAAGAAAGAATCATTGAATTTAATTGTTCAAGGTTTATGGCTGAAAAGCATTCTAGTTTACTATCTAGTGTTATATTAGAACTTACATTTCCGGGAGCTGTTGATAACACTATACTGGTCAAAGGCAAGAGGTCATTGATTTTGTTTCTAAGAGTAACAATTTTATCGTTAAAAAAGAACATAAAATCCTTACTACTGAGTGCTATGGGAATAGAAGGCTCAATATCAAATCAAATCAAATCAAATCAAGTTTTATTTATATAGCACATTTATAAGCGATTTTTGGTCGAGCCAAAGTGCTGTACAGAATAAAAATAGCCTACAGTAGGGACACTTTACATCAAATACAACAGCACAGATTGTTCGGAGCATCAATATGATAAAAACTACACCCTCTGTCCTTAGACCCTCACATCGTACAAGGAAAAACTTCCGCGTAAAACCCACAGTTTTAAAGGGGATAAAAAATGGGAGAAACCTCAGGGAGAGCAACAGAGGAGGGATCCCTCTCCCAGGACGGACAGACGTGCAAGAAATGCGGTGTGTAAATCGAAGAGATAATACATTTTACAGCCTATAGACCGAATGTTAGGAAATGCGTGTGTCTGTAATAAGAAGATGAATCCACGAGGATGTCAGCCACAATCCTGTGGAAGCCATCAGGGAAGCAGCACGACACGACCCAGGCAGGACCGCAGCGATAGGTTCAGCCACAACCCGAGGTTCACGACTTAGTCCAGAGCTCAGGATAGAGGATCAAGGGCACAGGACTACTGCAAGACGATCAGCCTCGACTCCGGAACCCGGCGTAGATATAGATAAGAAAAAACAAGAAAAAGAGATTTGGCTGGATTAATCTGAAACAAGAGAATACACAGACACAGACAGAGAGGGAAAAGGTCATTGGATAAAAGTTATTCTTGATAACCCTCAAGAAAGATCTCCTGAAAAACCTCCCCACGCAATCTATCAAGTCTGACCCCTCAAGTGTACAAGTGAAATTAGAAAAGTTTTTCTTCTCTTATATGAGAAACAAGGGTATGAAAAGAAAAGCCAGAAACAGAGGAAGGGAGGCACAACGTAGCTACGTACATGCACTCCCCGTAAATGTTAAAACGAGTCAGACGTGAAGAAATAAAAAGCCAGAAACTGTAATGAAAAGGCACTACTTAAAGAAAAGTACTGGGGAACAAAAAGGACAGGAGGAAAGGCCCAACGAGTCAACGTAAACACACTCTCCTAGAATAGTTCAAAGTAAACGGGGTAGGAAGAATATAGTAGGAAACAGAGCTGAAAAGGCGTCCAAGAACGCTTTCCCTCTAGTTCAGGGTGAAAATGTAGGATAAGAAACAGAGATAGGGAGCACAACAACCTATCTCTTCGTCAGAATGCACTCCCCCGCCTGTCTAAGCGACTCTGTACCCCATCCCCCTCTGCCAGACCTTAGATCGGCAGAGGGAGACGGGGAGGGACAAGCCCCAAGGTGGGGATTTGGGTTCAAAATAAACCCTGCAGAGATCCAAAAATGGATAAAGAAGTAATTTACATGGTGAAATATAAGGTACTATATTTTAAGTAATCATATCTACTATTCCTATATTCGAATAATATTAAACAAAAGCCAGAGAGAAAAAATGAGTTTTAAGTGTTGATTTAAAAACCCCCAGGGTCTGGGCAGACCTCACATGGAGGGGCAAAGTATTCCAGAGCCTAGGGCCGGCCGCTGCAAAAGCTCTATGGCCTCGGGTTTTTAGCCTAGTCTTAGGCACTATCAACAACAGCTGGTCAGCCGACCTTAAGGCTCTGCCTGGGGTGTAGCGATGGAGAAGTTCGGCTAAATAGGCAGGAGCCAGCCCGTTTAGGGCTTTGAAAACGAATAAAAGGAGTTTAAAATCTATTCTGAACCGAACTGGAAGCCAGTGCAATGAAGCCAGAATTGGGGTGATATGGTCACGCTTTTTATGGCCAGTGAGAAGACGAGCAGCTGCATTCTGAACTAGCTGGAGGCGTCTAATTGAGGCCTGGTCCATACCCACATACAGAGCATTGCAGTAATCCAGTCGCGAGGTAACAAAGGTGTTAATAACCCTTTCTAGGTCTTTAATAGATAAAAACGACTTGGTTTTAGCCAATAGTCGTTTTTTGAAAAAGCAGGTCTTGACTACAGTGCTGACCTGTTTATCAAATTTAAAGGCGCTATTGAAGGTCACTCCAAGGTTCATGACAGAGGGGAGGATATTTGTATTGGGGGAGCCCAGAATGTCAACCGGGGGGACTGTTGGTTGGGGTCCAAAAAAGATAACCTCGGTCTTGCTCTCATTAAGGGTGAGGAAGTTTTGGCTCAGCCAGGATTTAATCTCTGTTAGGCAGTCCTTCAATTGCTGTAGTGAGTTGGCATTTTGATTGAGAGGCAGGTAAATCTGTACATCATCAGCGTAACAATGGAAGGGGATATTGTGTTTTGTGAGAATTGAACCTAGGGGCAGTATGTACAGTAGAAAAAGGATGGGGCCCAGAATGGAGCCTTGGGGAACCCCACAAGTAAGAGGGGCTGTGGCAGAGGAGAAGGCACCTAACTGCACTGAGAAGCTACGGTCCGTCAAATAAGACCTGAACCATGCAAGGGCAGAGCCTGTAATGCCTACGGACTGTTCAAGCCGAGACAACAGGATACTATGGTCCACTGTGTCAAAGGCAGCTGTCAGGTCTAACATCACCAAGACAGCTGTGCTGCCTGAATCGGCGGCGAGGAGCAGATCATTAAAAACTCTTAAAAGGGCTGTTTCAGTGCTGTGCATAGGTTTAAAGCCAGACTGAAACTTTTCGTGGATGCCGTGCGTGATTAAAAACGACTGCAGCTGGGCGTAGACTACTCGCTCCAGGGCTTTAGATAAAAAAGTTAGCTGGGAGATGGGCCTGAAATTTGCCATTATGGAGGGATCAAGATTTTTTTTCTTAAGTAGTGGCTTAACCACGGCATGTTTGAAGGCAGCTGGGACACATCCTGAGCTAAGAGAAGTGTTCACAAGCAATAAAACACTTGCTCCAACTGATTCAAAGACATCTCTGAGAAAGCGAGAGGGAATGCTGTCTGAGCTGCAGTTTGTCGGCCGCAGATGATTGACCACATCCGAGAGAAAAGAGAGAGACACAGGGTCAAAATGATCAAGAACAGCAGGGCACAGAAAGGGAGCGGGATCTGGGGCAGCACCAGTATGGGCCAGCCTGAGGGCAGATACCTTTTCCCTAAAAAATTCAAGAAATGACTCGCAGAGAGTAGTTGAAGGCACAATTGGAGAAGCATCACAAGGATTAATGATCGAGTTGAGGACATTAAAAAGAACTTGAGGTTTATGGCTGTTTTTGGAGATTAACAGAGAAATATACTCTGTTTTGGCTGCTTTGACTGCCGTCTGATAATCGGAAAGGCAGGCACGAAGAATTTCTAAGGAGACATGAAGTTTATCCTTTTTCCATTTTCTCTCTGCACGCCTACAGGCGCGTCTAAAAGCACGAGTACAATCATTGAGCCACGGCTCTGAGAGAACTTTGTTGCGTCTAAGCGTAAAAGGAGCAACGGAATCCAGTATTAGTGTGCATGTCGAATCAAACAAAGAGATAAGCTCATCCGCACTAAGAGCACAGTTCACCTCTAATTTACAAATCGGATAAGTATTAAAGGCATCTGAAAACTGTGAGGCAGTCAAGGGGTTAATTGAACGCAGACGACGCGCAGGAGCACGTCATTCGACTCCTGCAGAAGGGATCAAGGTTGTAAACAGAACCGGTAAATGGTCTGAGATACGCGTTCCTACACAGATTTCATCCACGGAGATAGACAATCCAAACGATAATACTAAATCTAAGGTGTGTCCTTTATCATGTGTTGGACCAGCCACGGACTGAATAAGCCCGAAAGAGTCGAGGAGGTTTAAAAAATCCCTGACCAGAGGTTTAGACTCACAGCACACATGGACATTAAAGTCTCCGCAGATCAAAACACGATCATATTTCACCATGATCCCGGACAGAAAGTCAGCAAAGTCAGTTATAGCATTAACAGAGCTATGGCTCTCTGTCAGCCTGGCTACAGTGC
>CALSBZ010044969.1:249312-260042 GCA_943591055.1 Gobionotothen gibberifrons | reverse complement strand
CTTATATTCATTTAGAGTAATATGCCAAATTAAACAACAATCTATGTTGTTTTATTTTCTTCTTTTTCAAAGGAGCAACAGAGTCTATTTTTATTCGCAGCGCATCTATAGCCCTATCAACAACATGATCAATTTGGGGTGGTGTACATTTTGTATAAGTTTCCTCCCCTACATGCAGACATGCTATCGAGTTAAGTATTGGTGGAATCTCTTCCTTAAATTTGGCTATAGCATTAACAGATAGATTTCTGCTGCAGGAGCTTTTGACTAATGCTTTGTAGTCTAATAACAATACTTCAAAAGTTACTAAGAAATGGTCGGATAGAGCAGGGTTATGCGGTTCGGCTAATAGTTGCTCAATTTCAATACCATAAGTCAGAACAAGGTCGAGAGTGTGATTATAGCAGTGGGTTGGTTTATTTACACTCTGACGAAAACCAATAGAATCTAATATAGAGTTAAATGCAACAGTAAGGCTATTTTTATCATCGTCAACATGAATATTAAAGTCACCTACGATAATTACTTTATCTGTTTTAAGTACCAAAGTTGATAAAAACTAAGAATTCTGAATAAGGACCTGGTGCACGGTACACTGTAACAAATAAGATTGGCTGCAAAGTTTTCCAGGTCGGATGCGTAAGACTAAAAACGAGACTTTCAAAGGAGGTATAATTTAATTTTGGTTTAGTATTGATAAGTAAACTTGAGTCAAAGATGGCTGCAACTCCACCTCCTCGGCCTGTGCCTCGGGCAATATGAGTATTGATATAGCTGGGTGGAGTGGCCTCATTTATGCAGACATATTCTTCATGTCTCAACCAAGTTTCAGTGAGACAGCATATATCAATATTATAATCTGATATTAAATCATTTACCAATATAGCTTTAGATGCTAGAGATCTTATGTTTAAGAGACCACATGTCACCCATTGAGCATGTTTGGGATGCTCTGGATCGGCGTATACGTGTCATGATTCTTGTGTTATGTCATGTTTTTAGTTTTGTATGTCTTGTAAATGGGTGTTTTTCTGTTCTCCTTGTCATGTTTTCCTCCCTGTGTATTGTCTGGTCTTTTTCCCCGTGTTTTCCCCTCTGTCGTTAGTTTCCCTGGTGTGTCTAATTTCCTGATTGTTTTCACCTGTCACTCCTTGTGTGTCTCCTGTGCTCATCAGCGTCAGCCCCGCCCCTGATTGTTTCCACCTGTGTCTTGTTACCCTGTGTTTAAATACCCCTGTCTCCCAGTGTTCAGGGTCAGTTCGTCTTGTCTCTTGTCATGGTAACGTCTATGCTCCTTGTCTCATGTCATGGTAAAATCTATGCTCCTTGTACTCTTGAAAAGCTTTTTTTTTGTATTCCTCACTACGTGAGCGCTTTAATTTATTGTTCTCTATTTTTTGTCATCTCGGCTAGAGTTTTTATAGTTACTTTTTTGTTCATTTTTTGCTGTTTTTTGGAAGAATAAAGTATCTTACAAATACTTTATCTCTGGCTCCCGGGTCGTGCATTTGAGTCCTACATCCTAAGTGCCTGAGTTTCGTAACAGAACGAACTGACCAGAATGGACTCAGCCGACCCAAGAACACTTAATGCCGCCCTGTCAGCGCGAGGCGAGAAGATTTATCGTCACGGGGAATAGCTGGGCACAGCCGCCCAGGAAATAAAAGAGCTGGTAGGATTCCAGGCAGAGTTTCAAGAAAACTTTAATACACAGATGCAACAACTGGCTGTACGGATGAATTGTTGGATCACTCACCTACGGAATGCTCCAGTACCAGCCCCAGCAGCCATGGTGCCAGCTTCACTACCGGCCCCAGTAGCCATGGTCCCGACTCCAGTTTCGGCTCCAGTACTGGCTCTTCGGCCGATGCCAGCTTCCTGTGTCCTGTCCTCTCAAGTCACCTCTCAAGCCACCTCTCAGTTTCCCCCTCGAGTCCCCTGTCAAGGTCCTTTCCAAGTTCCCTCTCGAGTCCCCTGTCAAGGTCCTTTCCAAGTTCCCTCTCGAGTCCCCTGGCAAGGTCCTTTTCAAGTCCCTGCTCCAGAACCGGACCTTACAGCCATGTTTCCGGCTCCAGAACCGGACCTTACAGCCATGTTTCCGGCTCCAAAACCGGACCTTACAGCCATGTTTCCGGCTCCAAAACCGGCCCACACAGCCATGATCCGGGCTTCAGTTCCGGTCCCCACAGCCATGGTTCCGGCTCCAGAACAGGCCCATGCAGCCATGGACCCTGCTCCAGAACTGGCCCATACAGCCATGGTTCCGGCCCCAGTTCCAGCCATGGTTCTGGCTCAAGTACTGGGCCCAGCGGCCATGGTCCCAACTCCGGCGCCTCGTCTCCTGTTGGCTCTCCAGCCGACGCCAGCTCCCCGAGTCCTGTCCCATTGGGGGTTCCGCCGACTGCTCTTCTGCCGGGGGTCCTGCCAATCCTATGTTCTGTGCCGTTGGAGGCCTCGCCGACTACTCTTCTGCCGGGGGTCCTACCAACCCTATGTCCTGTGACGTTGGAGGCCTCGCCGACTACTCTTCTGCCAGGGGTCCTGCCAATCCTATGTCCTGTGCCGTTGGAGGCCTCGCCGACTACTCTTCTGCCGGGGGTCCTGCCAACCCTATGCCCTGTGCCATTGGAGACCCCGCCAACTACTCTTCTGCCGGGGGTCCGGCCAACCCTATGTCCTGTCCCGTTGGGGGTTCCGTCGACGACTCTTCTGCCGGGGGTCCTGCCAACCCTATGTCCTGTCCCGTTGGGGGTCCCGCCGACACCTGCTCCGCCAAGTTTCCTGCCAACACCGTGTCCTGTCCTGTTTCGGGTCCTATCGACACCAGCCCTTGCTCCGTCATGGTTCCCACTGACACCAGCCCAAGTTACGCCCAGGGTCTCGTCTACGCCTGACCCACCAGGGGTTCCACCAGCTCCTCCCCGTCCTTGTGCCCGGCCTCCTGAGTTCCCAGCGACTTTCACCCTCGAGCCCGGTCTCCTGAGTTCCCCAGCAGAGGACTCCACCATGAACTCTGCCTTGCCCCCGGGCCGTCTGCCCGAGACACCATCATGGACTGTGCTTTGCCTCTGAGTTGTCGTCCCGGACCCGTCCTCCGGACCCCCTCCACCCACCCTTTTGGATATTTTGGATTTTCTTTTTCGGACGTCTGGAATCCGTCCCTTGAGGGGGGGGGTTCTGTCATGATTCTTGTGCTATGTCATGTTTTTAGTTTTGTATGTCTTGTAAATGGGTGTTTTTCTGTTCTCCTTGTCATGTTTTCCTCCCTGTGTATTGTCTGGTCTTTTTCCCCATGTTTTCCCCTCTGTCGTAAGTTTCCCTGGTGTCTAATTTCTTGATTGTTTTCACCTGTCACTCCTTGTGTGTCTCCTGTGCTCATCAGCGTCAGCCCCTCCCAGGGGCGGCGGGTACTGTAGGCTAGGCAAGGCTAAGCCTTCCCAAATATTTGTGTCACTGCATCCTGGTAAAATACAAATATAATGTTTGTGTCTTTTACATTAGCGCTTCTATGCAGCCACCTGTGCCCTGTACTACGAAGCCAGTTCAACATACCCTGGATATGTTTGAGTTATCTTAACTAACCCTAACAAACGAGATCTCGCTACGACACTGGTTATCAACTCGGTAAATCAAGCCAGGGTTTCTTTCTCCAGCGGAGAGCGCATTCACGTGAGAGGGGCGGGGTTAGCTACATTTGACCAATCACAAACGGGGACAAGTGTTCTGACAGCGCAGCGTCATACTTCATTAATGAAAAGTAAACTAATATTAGACAAATATGAACTTTAACCATCCATGACTTAAACATATAATCCAGGATACAAGCCACATAGTTGCACCTGCAAGGTGAATATAGAACTGGTTAAAAAATAAATAAACTACAGAGTGTTTGAAAGCGTACAACAGTTTTATGATATCACTGCCCCATCTAAGACACGAGTGGATCTGACTTTAATTAAATTTGAGTTGAGTGTTTCGTCAACCTAATGTTTTGCTTAAAATAATACTTCTGCACATGTATGTGACAATGTGAGTGTTTCACGGCCAGATACGGCTCAAGAAGCTGACTCCGATAAGGAAATATATGATAATATATTATATGATCGATGATCTGATTGATGATGTGAATGATAAGTGCGACACGTCGGCAACTTCTCTGCATACGGCAGTTAAAACTGTATTTCCTTTATCCTGTAATATGACTTGATATATTTAAACTCCGCACACTGAGCTCTGATTGGTCAGTAGGCGGTGCTTTCACGCCGGAGGCGGGCAGCGTCAGGTAAAAAAAGTTATTTAACGTTCCCAAACATGAGCCTCACGCGCCGCCTATGGCCCCGCCCCTGATTGTTTCCACCTGTGTCTTGTTACCCTGTGTTTAGATACCCCTGTCTCCCAGTGTTCAGGGTCAGTTCGTCTTGTCATGGTAACGTCTATGCTGCTTGTCTCATGTCATGGTAAAATCTATGCTCCTTGTACTCTTGAAAAGCTTCTTTTTTTTAATTCCTCACTAGAAGTTTGAGTCCTTAGTGCTAAATGTTAAATATGAATACAGAGACTCTTTCTCTTGGTTTAGAAAGTCCACTCCTTCCTCGTCCATTCAGCACATAAACGAAAAAACAACTTTTTATTTATTTAAATGAGACAGAGATATACGGGCTGACCAACTAACGTCTCCTGTAGTTGATCTTTTGTGTATCATGTATCCCTCTAAAGCACACTTGGTGAACTTACAGGTGTTTCCACTTGTGCTGTAAGTACAATTAGTCCTCAGAAGATGGCTTATCTAACTGTTTGATTGACACTTCAGGGTGAGGACACTCCCTCTCAGTTCATGGATTTATTGACATGTGACTACAGCTACGCCTAACTTCAACCTGACGACTGGTTTAACTGGCCAGAGGAGTAGAAAACATTCTTCCTCCCTAAGAAATATATCAAGAGTCCCTGCAGTACAGTCTGTAGCTGTGAACAAGTATTAGCCTCAAGTCCAGCTTCCCGCCTAATGGCATAAATTCTATTTTTGCACAAACTAAACTAAAAATCTTTATTCTTGTGAACTGGAAAGTAAGAAAGGCCAACTGTTTCAAGTGAAATGGAGGACTGTCTAACCTTAAAGGGGCACTGATATGCTTATTTTCAGGTTCATATTAGTATGTGTCTCTACTGTGACATGTCTCCGGGGTGGGAGAGGAATGTTGAGATGTTAGCCTTTGTAGACTAGTTACATGCACAAAAACCTAAATAACACACTACTACAGGAAAGGGAAAACCCCAAAAACATAATAGGGCCCTTTTTTGTTTTAATAGCTCAGTAGCACACTGACAGGTTACTTAAATTCAGCCTCTAGGTTAACTAAACTAAGGTTGTTTTATTTTACATTATATCACTGTGGACAAGTTTATACCCTTCTGGCAGTGAGAGTTATTATAAACTGTGGACATGAGCTTTAGTA
Source organism: Gobionotothen gibberifrons (assembly GCA_943591055.1). NCBI lineage: Eukaryota > Metazoa > Chordata > Actinopteri > Perciformes > Nototheniidae > Gobionotothen > Gobionotothen gibberifrons. The sequence goes on along the minus strand of CALSBZ010044969.1, from coordinate 254,586 downwards.
TCCAGTCCGACCGGCTGACCTGCTTCTGTAGTTTTGGTAGTCATAGCAGAGCCAGCAAGACAAAACAAGAGTTATGAAAAGGTCTGCATATTAGATCAAAAGGGGCGAGGCTACATGGGGTGATAGGCATGGAAGACGCTGGCTCCTCACTGTCACTTCTTTAGAAGGGAGACAACCGTTACAATAAAGTCATTCCTGATAACAATCTCTGCCGCTCCCCTTTGTAATAAAATACTCTATTTACCCATGGTGTTCACTCTGGGCATCAATGTTGACGCCTGGGGTGAGTATTGTGAGTCTAATCTAGAGAACACATCAGGAGTAAGGAGGAAACTAAATAATAATTAAGGTGTATTGCATGCATGTGCTCCTATGGTTAAATTGGAACAAATGCATTAAAATATTAAAATAATTTAATCTAAATTATTAAAAAAAGATGAAGGCATGCATGGGGATTTATGTTTGAGAATGCAGGCTCAACATTAACTTTGTTTTAAAATGTTATATTACACTTTGTTTGGACAGGGAAACGACTAGACCAACACACATTTCAACTGCAAAATACATGACTCTCCTGAAATGAAACAGAGCATGTTGCCTTGGATCATTTTAAAGGGATAAATGATAAATGTATTCCTACAAAGATGTTCACCTTCAGCAACATATTCAGCTCCTCTACAATCCACATGCCTCCTCTGGAGTGAAACAAAGCACAAACCCCGTCGGAGCTGTAATAACTGACAGCAATTAAAGCTCATTTCACGCCGCTGCAGTTTGTGAAGCTGCACGCGTCGAGCTATTCATCAAAATGAGTTTGGATGCTGAGGAGAAAGCATACCTGTCAATCAAAGCATAACCTCTCTGGCAGTGTTGGAAGAAGTACTCAGATCCTTTACAAACAATTACAATTACAAACACTATCAAGATGTACTTAAAGTACAAGAAGTAAAAGTACTCATTCTGCTGGTGATCGTTTCATAATAGTAAAATGTACAGAAGTATTATCAGCTAGGTGCACTTCAAGTAAAACTTAGGCAGAAAGTGTTTCACAGTATTATTATGGCTATTGTTTTATCTTGTTTTTTACATATAAGGGCATTTTAATATTGTATGGTAAATGTGGACGAAATGTAGACACTGTGTAGATAATAAGTCCAGTACTGCATTATACCATATCACTCAGCATGTGTTATGTGTACAAAGCAACTGCGAGTTTTCCATCAGCGATGTATGGCACCGTGGAAATAATAAAACATCCTTTGTTTATATTTGAAAAATCCAAAACCTTTATTAATATCCAAACATTTAATTTGATCACACATCCCATCAGTAAAGTCTGTTCAATGACTCTTGTTCAATGATTTCAGGATCAGATTCACTTCATCCACACAAACAGAATCTCAGGTATTTAAAACAGAATAAGAGATTATTTACTTGATATTTACAGTTTTATAAAACATGATAGTAGTTAATGTGTACAACAACAACCACAGTAAGTCTGCAATAAGAAATTGTAATAATATATATTAAGAAATCCCACACAAAGAGTCTTGAATATTGACAGGAAAATAAAAAACGATTTACTTATTGATTATGATCCTGACAGTAAGTAATATCATTTTAATTACTTTATGATTAAATACAATTTAAAACATCTGCGTACCTCATTTGTTACTTAATAGGGTCAGCAACAATAATATTTAATCCGTCAAAATAATACATGTAATTATAAATGTGTCTTTTTTTCTTTTCTTTTTTTTACAGAGTAGTGAGAATAAAATGTCTTTATTCAACAAATATTTAGAGCAAAGTCTACATTTCCATGCAGAGAAATATGAGTTGAGGTCAACAGCAATCCTCCTGAGCAGTGACAGCCTCCATGGCTAAACAGACACAGGAAGGAGCGCCGCCTAAAGAAACTCCAACATCTACAGAACAACTCATGAGAAGATGTTAAAGCATAATGTTTGATTGACAGCTGATCTCTGTGCAGTGAGGACATGAACAATCAGCTCTCAGCAACAATGATGGACACACAATGAGTTTAAGAAGTAGAAGAGTTCCTCAAATGACTTCAGGCTATTTCAGTTTACAAAACTCAGCTGTGGCTCCATAACCATAACCAAGCCAAACTCCAGCATGTAGCGGCTGAGTGAATGTGGTCTGGACTCTGTGGAGGAGAGTCATGGTTTCAGAGATGCTGTAGAAGGACAGAATACCTGCTCTGTGATCCAGGTACACTCCTACTCTGGAGGACAGAGGACCTGAGACGGGAGTGTGGATATTGTTGTAATGGAATGTATAACTATTTTGGTAACACTCTAAGGACCAAGATTGGTCATTGAATCCAAATGCACATTCACCCCCTGCTCTGCTGATATTCTTGTATGCAACTGCTACATAAACTCCTTCCCCGCTCCACTCCACCTCCCAGTAACAACGTCCAGTCAGACTCTCTCTACTCAGGACCTGAGGCCATTCAGTGAATCTGTCTGGGTGACTAGAATAAGACTGTTGTCCCATGTATGTTGCTTTTCTGCTCCCCTCAGATAATACCAGCCGTGTGTTTGCCGTGTTTGGATCCAGAGTGATCTCCTGTGAATATGTTAAGAACCCAGCTCTGGTGGTGGGCTCTGCTGCTGACAGTAAAACATCCACTTCAGTCGGTGAGACGTTTGTCCATTCCTCTCTCAGGACGTCCTGTAGTTTGTCTCCGACTGCTGACAGGGCCGCCATCACGTCCTCAAAGTAGCTCAGAGGACGGATGTTGATGCTGGAGGAGTGTGTAGGTTCACTGAGGGCTGACAGTGAGGGGTAGCTGTGCAGAAACTGGTTGTGATCCTCTGTGTGAGACATCACCTTCAGCTCAGCGTCTCTCCTCTTCAGCTCAGCCATCTCCTGCTCCAGCTTCTCCTGAAGCTCTTTGACTCGACTCACTTCTCTCTTCTGCTGGGATCTGACCTGCTGCTTCACATCAGAGCTACATCTCTCCATGAGACGGATCAACTCAGTGAACGTCTTCTCACTGTCCTCCACTGCTTTATCAGCAGAGCCATTGACGGCCTCCACCTCCTGCTGAAGCAGCTTCACCTCCTTCTCTCTATCCTGGATTCTCTGATGGATGTTTTGTCGAGTCCCCTCCAGCTCTCTCTGCCTCTCAGTCCTCTCTGCTGCAGCTGACACTGTGTCGTGGCCTTTATGTTCGTCCACAGAGCAGAGATAACAGATACACTGCTGATCAGTGCGGCAGAACATCTTCATCACCTCGTCGTGACGAGAGCAGATGTTCTCCTGGAGCTTCTTGGAGGGCTCCACCAGCTTGTGTTTCTTTGATGGAGCTACGTCATAATGAGACTGGAGGTGTTGGTCACAATAAGAGGCCAGACACTGCAGACAGGACTTACAGGCTCTCAGTTTTCTCCCAGTGCAGACATCACAGGCCACATCTTCAGCTCCAGCATAGCAGTGATCAGCAGGAGCAGCTTGGAGTCCAGTCTTCTTCAGCTCCTCCACTAAAGCTGCTAACATGGTGTTTTTCAGCAGGACAGGCCTCGGTGTGAAGCTCTGCCTACATTGAGGGCAGCGGTGGATCTTCTTCTCATCCTCTCCATCCCAGAAGCCTTTAATACACTTCATGCAGTAGCTGTGTCCACAGGGAGTAGCCACCGGATCCTTCAGTAGATCCAGACAGATCGAACAAGAGAAGGTTTCCCGGTCCAGCTGAACTCCTTTCTGCGCCATTTCTCCTCTCAGTGGCAGCGAGTGTCTGAGTTTCACTTCCTGAGCAGTGATGATACCTGTATTAAGCAGGTGAAACAGAGCAATGAGGACACGGTGTGTTATGTTTCCTTCCAGATCGCTTCTCTGGATGTTTTATTACACAACAAAATTATTTAAACATAATAACTCTCTCCAATATGCATTTCGGTTTTCATTTACATTCCTTAATAAACCGTTCACTGTCAGTTACTCTTTTCTGTGATAAACAAACATTTCAATTGTATTCCAAATTCAGTAAAACATCTCTTGTACCTTAAATACATTTTTCAACAATATTAAACCTGTATTACTCTTCTATATACTGCAAGTCAAAAGTAGCATATCATGACCCATTTAAACTGTCATGTGACAATTAAACTTCTGCCATTAATTGCAAGTTATTAAAAAGCATAAACTGGAGAATAATAATTATGTTAACACTCATTATTTCAGTCTTAGTGTAAGAAACATCCCAGTATTAACCTTACTGCTTTTACTAACAGTTACTAACTTATAATTTGCATAAAGTGCATATTTATTCCAAACTCACAATAACTACTTACTGTATTTAAAGCACTCGCTGGAGCAGTGACTATACATCTCCTTGTATTCTGTACAATGACAATACAAGTTTTTGAATTTGAACTATATCTGTACTGGAAATATTCAGTGTGCGGGAGCCTTCAGAAATAATGTCACTTGTATTATTACCGCCACACCACGTTGTCCCCAAAATGGCGCCGCACCGGGGGAGCTATGCTAATACACACACACAACATTTCACCCCTTTAAACACGTAAACAGTACTACAAACACTTTAAACTGTTAGCGGACCGTCACATTATATAGGCGAACATTATGGGGCATTCATTATGATGTGTGCACAGTTTACTAACCTGTATTAAGCCGGTGAAACAGGACCAATGAGGACACGGTGTGTTGTGTTTCCTTCCAGATCGCTTCTGATCCAACACCGGAAACGTCCGTCCCTCTAACCGGTACCCCAGAACCATTGTAGCGAACACAATCGTTCCGCCTCACTACTAACTGTATTTCTCAACCCCGTTAGTGAAATGGAAATAATCAAATGTACAAAAATGAATGCATAACACTCAATAATAATACATATCACTTTAATGTGGAAACACATCCCAGGGGTGCCACACATATACAATGTGCCTGTTGATTATAGACACATGCATTTCCAAACATTTGGTCTACCTATGTTGTAAATGTATTATCTTTTTGATTTGCACACGGCATCTATTGCACGTCTGTCCGTCCTGGGAGAGGGATCCCTCCTCTGTTGCTCTCCCTGAGGTTTCTCCCATTTTCCCCTTTAATTCCTTGTACGATGTGAGGGTCAAAGGAGGGTGTCGTATTGTCATACTGATATTCTGTACAAACTGTGAAGACCACTGTGACAAATGTAACATTTGTGATATTGGGCTATATAAATAAACATTGATTGATTGATTGATTGATTGATTGATTGATTGATTGATTGATTGATTG
>CALSBZ010044969.1:238894-249302 GCA_943591055.1 Gobionotothen gibberifrons | reverse complement strand
TTGATTGATTGATTGATTGATTGATTGATTGATTGATTGATTGATTGTGTATATGTAGGCAGGTTGTTTTTATGTTCTTTTGTTTTTCTCATTGGGTCAGACTCCAGGTAAAAATTAAAGCCTGACTCCACCGCGACTGTTTTTAAAATGTCAAGCTACCATAAAAGTGAGGAAGAGTCACACTGAATTTACTTTTGTATCAAAAGCAAAAATAAGAATGTATTGTGGTGACCACGTATTACCGCACTGTTCATAATTCAATCTAAGAACTACAGGCTGAGAGTATGGTTCCGCACGGACACATTTGTTGATGGTACCTCCTATGTATATACTGTGTCCTCCTCACTTACTCTCTCTCTTCTCTTCCCGGGCTGCGACCCGATGACACCTGCTTTGCTGCTGCTCAATAAAGCCAGCTTTGTTCCTCAATTGCACCGCCTCATGACTCCATATCCTTCGGCACTACACTGGTGACCCTGACAAGTCTCGTGAAGTTTCCGGGACAGAGCCGAACACGGCAAAAGGAATTGATTTCCTTTCTCGAAATGCCGGGGAGTTTTTGGAACCGTCCGTGGCTGCCGCTGGCACGCGGACAGAGGCTCGGTGTGCGCCCCGCGGAAGAGCTGGGGACGCTGCTCGCCGTTCCCGCATCAGCCTTCCATCCAACAGGGGGACGGTGCACGACCCGCTGGGTCGACCAGCAACCCGACGGCTACCTCGCGGGTTGTTTCTTCTGGGCGTGCGGCTGCACGTCCCGGCTGCGCTAGCCGACGACGGCTAGCGGCTTGCCACGTGGGGCTAACTACGGCTAGCAGCTACCCATGGCTGCGCTGGCTGGACCACGTGGAGCTAATAGCGGCTAACGGCCGCAGCTAACGACTGTTAGCTGTGACCTTTTCTCTGGTGCCTGAGAGGAGGTTCAACCAGTCGGTTGGCCTCGTGTGGACACTCTCACCTTTTTCATCACATCGACGGCGGTTCCAGACGCCACTCTCGTTTACATTAACGCCTGGGTGGTGCACTCCTGGACCCCGTCTCGCCTCAACGGTTCCAGACGCCACTCACGTTTGCATCGACGCCTGGGTGGTGCTCTCCTGGGATCCCTCGACGACTGCCGAGGATTTTATTCCCGTGCCGCTGTGCGCCTGCCTGCGGCCGGGTTGTGCTCCTTCCTCCTGCGGAGACTGCTCCTGCCTCCCGGGGATACCTCGGCTCCTGCTGAGGACACCTCAGCGCCTGCTGAGGACTTCATGCCCGCCGCCGCTGTGCGACTGCCTGCGGCCGGGTGGTGCTCCTTTCTCCCGGGGTTGCTGCTCCTGCCCCCCGGAGACCCGGTTCCTTTCCCCCGAGGACTCTATGCCCGCCGCAGCTGCGGCCGGGCAGCGCTCCTTCCTGCTGGGGACCACCGGGGTTTTTCACGCCCGTCGCGGCTCAGCGACCCGGCTTTCACCGACTGGCGAGTGGTAACTGCATTCGCTACTGCGGCCTCGTTCCGACGGCCCGTTCCATGGCCGGCCCTCACCTGCAACCCCGCCCTCCTCGGCCCCTGTGGTGTTTCCTCTCGGACGCGGGGTTTGTGTCCATGATTGAATTCTGGGGGGGGCTTGTGTGGTGACCACGTATTACCGCACTGTTCATAATTCAATCTAAGAACTACAGGCTGAGAGTATGGTTCCGCACGGACACATTTGTTGATGGTACCTCCTATGTATATACTGTGTCCTCCTCACTTACTCTCTCTCTTCTCTTCCCGGGCTGCGACCCGATGACACCTGCTTTGCTGCTGCTCAATAAAGCCAGCTGTGTTCCTCAATTGCACCGCCTCATGACTCCATATCCTTCGGCACTACAGTATCACCGGGTGGCGCTAGAAGACCACCAAACTCAGAAGTCTGAAGACCACAATCAGGCTAATCATTCATAGTTCATTGAGTTATGAGACAGGATTATATATCTCACAAAAAAACGTGTAATAACTACGTTGGTCCACAACTTGGGACGTAGTATTTCTACAAAAACGCCTCTGAAATTGTAAGATCCCTGCGTTTTTTTTCACCATTCATTTCCAATGGCTCGCGTCTATGTCACTTGATCTTCAAATTTCTCCCTGTAGAAAAAAAAAACATGGCCGACATTAGTTTTATTCTCGGTGGAAAAGGCCTATTTTAAGGTTGGTTTGGCCATTAAAATGCGTTTTGATGTCATTTGATGCGAGAAATATGAGTTGTTATTTCAGATGATGTGTGCAGTGGATGTATATGATCTTTAGTTTGCTAGTTATTACGAAGATTACTTCAGGAAATTGTGTCCATACAACGTTTTTATTGTTACCAAGGTGGTTGCTAGGGACGCTGCTATCGATATTATTTCTGTTATGTTGAACTGTAATTCTTATGGACTTTTTAACAGGAATGAAATTGCTTGTCCGGAATAAAACCAGTAGGTGGCAGTGGAGGTCTGACCTGTTGCTTTTATTAGCTTCAGGTTTGTTCTGAAAACCCTATCTTGAAGAAGTACTCCAATGTTTAAGCCCCGAGCCTGTTTTTCAGGTATCAGGCTCAAACATGACATTCCCAGAACAAATGACCATATCTTCCCTTCTAAAAGGGTTACATTCATAATCTTTTTTTTCTCAAGGCAAGGTTACATCTGTGAGTTGGATGTAGAAGTGTTAGAATCAATATAGATGTTTTTATTTTAAAGTAAATTCAGATTTAACACAGTAAAAATGTTTAAATGATTGTGTCCGTCCAACAAACAAAAAAAATTACTTTTTGTGAAAACCACCCTTGAATGATGGAATGGTAGACTAAAAGCTTTAGGAATCCAAAGTATAACATATAATAAGTACCCTGTATCAAGATTGATGCAAAACAAGTGACATTTGACCTTTTTAGAGAGGTTTAGCAAAAACAAAATACACCTCTGAGGTGATCTGGTTGGAAATGGCCTTTTTTTTTACCGTTTTTCTGGAACCCATCCATCCATCCATCCATCTTCTCCCGCTTATCCGTGGTCGGGTCGCGGAGGTAGCAGTTCCAGCAGAGAGCCCCAAACTTTCCTTTCCCTGGCCACATCAACCAGCTCTGACTGGGGGATCCCAAGGCGCTCCCAGGCCAGCGAAGAGATATAATCCCTCCACCTGGTCCTAGGTCTACCCCTTGGTCTCTTCCCACCCTATCCAGAAGTAAGGTTCCAGAGCCGACGCTGTGCGTAGAGGTGAGCCCAACCAGATCCAACTGGTACCGCTCCACCTCCCGCACAAGCTCCGGCTCCTTCCCCCCCAGAGAGGTGACGTTCCACGTCCCCAAAGCCAGCTTCTGTCGCCCGGGTCTGGTCCGTCGAGACCCTCTGCTTTCACTGCCACCCTTTTGGCAGCGCACCCGACCCCATCGCTGTTTCCCGTAGGTGGTGGGCCCGCGGGACGGGGAAGCGGAGGTGTTGTCCACGTTGCCTTTTCGGGCTGTGCCCGGCCGGGCTCCGTGGCAAGCCCGGCCACCAGACGCTCGCCGACGAGTCCTCCTTCTGGGCCTGGCTCCAGAAGGGGACCCCGGGCTTCCTCCGGGCCGGGTATCCTCACTTCTTTGTTCGTCTTTCATGAGGTCTTTTTGAACCAATCTTAGTCTGGCCCCTTGCCTGAGACCAATTTGCCATGGGAGACCCTACCAGGAACACAAGGTTCCAGACAACACAGCCCCCAGGTTCATCAGGGCACACAAACCTCTCTACCACGGTAAGGTGCTGGTTCTTCAGAGAGGTCATTTTGCATGAGAGTGAAGCTATATCTCGCTCTGACATCTGGAAACGGAAAAGCAGGGTTTATTGCTTATGGATTATCAGAAATCATTTCAAAGGGACACAGACACATTGGATTAACCTATGGATTAACTTCAGCAGCGTTTTTATCGTTTTAATGCCATTCATTGAAGACCACTTTTGACAAGACAACGACAAAGGTAGGCCATGTTGCCGGTTTTAGCTACCTAGCGCCACATGTTTTGATGTCTGTTCTTATTACCTCCGCGAGTTCTTATCATAGAGGGATAATGTATGTACCGATCGATTCTGTGTCATCTCACGATGCGAATTGATGGGTTGGATGTGCAAAAAAAAGATAAATAAGGGTTTTATGAGTGAGTTTCTGTGCAGTAATCTGTTAGCATTTTTCACTCGTTGCTAATTCAGAGACTTTCAGTAAGCATTGTGGGGGTTTTTTGAAAAAAAAGTTCAGTTAGCTGAGTTTCTTCCCGTTACATGGACATACAACATTCATAGTTCATTACATCTTAAGAAGCCCTCAGACACTTTTGCTTGCAGATGTTGTGATTTCGGCCTTCCTGTCTTTCTACTGGGTCTTTCTTGGCTTTGTACTGGCTATCTTCTAGCTCTATTCAGGTTTTTGGAGTTTTTTTCAAGCTCTATCCCTGATCATTTTCAGAACCTGAAGGCACAGAAACCTATACGGACTATCTTCTGGTTCTTTTCTGGATCCATCCACTATCTCTTGTCTCTGTCCAGTGATTTACCCTTTTGTTACTGGAGCAGGTAAAGCATACAACAGATACTTTCAGCATTATCAGAGCACGAAGTGGAAGCTTGGATGAAACACAGCAGACTTCTAAACAATGAACACCCGCAACTTGGAAGAAATAAAGTTGGGTTTAATGCGTTCTAATATTGCAATGCAAACCCATGATGTAATGACAGTAATTAAGAATAATTTAGTCAATGAATGCTCATTTCAGTAGATTTAATCAAACAAAACATGAACATATTGACATGGCCTCAAGACTCTTCACATTCTGTTGAAATAGTCAATTACTAGCCATATCTTACACATTGCTGTTTTGAATCATTAATATGTGGATGACAGTTGAACTGGATGATGTAACATGTATGCCCTCTGCTGGAAAGAAGACGTATCGCTCTGTTGGCATTGTTTAGACAACATAAACAGAGAGAAGATCTCATTTCATAAACAATCTTTGAGTACAGATACCGTCCTGCAGAGAGCACAAAACCCAGCAACACGTTTTTGGTCTAGCATCACTTTACAAAACGTTTACATTAAGACACTAAGACTAGCAGGTCCCTTGTAAAGGTCAGTCCACCTTAAATGAGCAGTGGATGATCAGCAGGTGAAAGGCAGGATACGGGAACTTGGTCCTGAGGAGATGTTACGATTATTAAACAAGAAATAGTCGAGTCAAGGGGTCAAAGAAATGAACATATGTGATTATTAGCAAATCGGTTGCAGGTGGGTGAAATCAGGCTTAGGGAGTAACGTATTACATGTAATAGCATTAGGTCATCAGGATACAAACTAGACAAATGTATTCCCTTACAGTTACAGAAGCAGCTGACGACCAACACACTTGTCTTTTGAAACGATTACGCCATTTAAATCTTTTGTCACAAACATTGCAGCTCTATTTTTTCTCTCCTGTGTGGACTCTCATGTGTGCCTTTAAATTATCCCTCTGTGAAAAAGTTTTTTTACAGACTGAGCAGCAGTGTGGTTTCTCTCCTGTGTGGACTCTCATGTGTCGTTTTACATGTCTTTTTATTGCAAAAGCTTTCTTACAGACTGAGCAGCGGAATGGTTTCTCTCCTGTGTGGACTCTCATGTGTTCCTTTAAACTTCCTCTATGTGCATAAGATTTGTTACAGACTGAGCAGCTGAATGGTTTCTCTCCTGTGTGGACTCTCATGTGTTCCTTTAAACTTCCTCTATGCACAAAAGATGTGGTACAAACTGAGCAGCTAAAGGGTTTCTCCCCTGTGTGGATTCTCATGTGTTCCTTTAAACTTCCATTATGGTTAAAAGATTTGGTACAGACTGAGCAGCTAAAGATTTTCTCTCCTGTGTGGATTCTCATGTGTTCCTTTAAATTTCCACTATTTGAAAAAGCTTTCTTACAGACTGAGCAGCTGAATGTTTTATTTTCAGCACTACGTTGTGGATCACTGACAGATTCATGTCTATTTTTCAGTGAGTTTGAGCCTGATTCAGGTTCTCTGGTCTCTTTCCAATCAGCACTGTCTTCAGTGTCAGGTTCAGAAGAGTCTTCAATGTCAGGTTCAGAAGCCTCTTCAGTGTCGTCCTCAGTCTTTGGTTGTAAACTGCTCTCTGGATCTGAGTTCCTGGCTGGTTCTGGTCCTCGACAGTCATCTCCATCAGCTTCTGTTTCCATGTGTTCAGTTTGTCTTTGATGAGGCTGTGAGGACTGAGGTTTCTCTTCATAATCTTCACTCTTCACAGGGTCAGGAGTGAAAGTGGACTTGGTGATATCAGCCTCCTCCAGCTCCTGAAGCTGCTCTCCCTCCTGACTGATCCTGAGTTCCTCCTGTTCCTGCTTAATGTGTGGGGGGGGCACTGGGTCCTCCTGGTCCAGACTGGTGCTCCACTCCTGCTGGTCAGGGAGAAGCTCTTCTTTAACCACCACCAGCAGCTGGACATCTGCAGGAAACAGGAAACACACAGTCAGAACAAACTGTTAAGTGTTAGCATTTCAAAATCTAATCACCATTACAATGGGAGACATTTTGCAGCCCTACTTCATGCCTTTGTTTTTATATTTTCACATTATCTTTCTTAGTCCCACCTATTGTGTATTTTTGTTGGCTCAATTCACCTTATGTAGCCCAGCCCCTTTCCACTTCCAGTTAACAATGAACACGTTTTTTTTCTTCTGGCTTAGCACTAGCTGCAATGTAAACAATGAATTGTATTTGGGATCGTTCACAGATACACTACGCCTACAGTATAGAATGAAAATACTCTGTTACAAATTAAAATCCTGCATTCAAACCGTATTTAAGTATGCAAATATTAACCTGTTAAGCCCTGAGCCTGTTTTTCAAGTCTCAGGCTCGAAAAAAACATTTCCAGAACAAATGACCACAACTACACTTCTAAAAGGGTTGAACATAGTAAAAAAACTGTAAATTATAGTGTCCGCCCAAAAATAACTTTTTACTTGTAGTGAAAACTACCCTTGGATGATGGGATGGTAGACTAAAAGCTTTAGGAATCCAAAGTACAACATATAATAAGTACCCTGTATCGAGATTGATGCAATACAAGTGACATTTTACCTTTTTAGAGAGGTTTAGCAAAAAAAACTCCACCTCTGGGGTGATTTGGGTGGAGATTTGCGTTTTTACCGTTTCTCTGGAACCCATTGGTCGATTTTGGTGATTGACATCTCTTTCTGACTGTTAGAGCCAATAGAATCGAAGGGGAGTTTTCACATAGACACCAATGTTAACGCAAACAGGTGGGGGCTTTGCGCATGTAGTTTTGCATGAGAGCGAAGCTATATCTCGCTCTGACATCTGGAAACGGAAAAACAGGGTTTATTGCTTATGGATTATCAGAAATCATTTAAAAGGGACACAGACACATTGGATTAACCTATGGATTAACTTCAGCAGCGTTAATGCCATTTAAGACCAGTTTTGACCAGACAACGACCAAGGTAGGCCATGTTGCCAGTTTTAGCTACCTAGCGCCACATGTTTTGATGTCTGTTCTTGTTAATATCTTCACAAGCTCTTATCATAGAGTGATAATGTATGTACCCATCGATTCTGTGTCTTCTCACAATGCGAATCAATGGGTTGGATGTGCAGTTAGATGAGTTTCTTGCATGGATAAATTCATAGTTTATTAAATATTAAGATGCCCTCAGACACTGTTTCCTCAGATGACACGTTTTTCCCTCCGGTATCGGGGGTGCGGTGTAGAAGAGGTTAACAGAACATTTTACGGCACCTTCCCTGTCAGTGTTCAATGTATTATGTTTCTTGATTATTTCGTATGTTGCATTTGTTGTTCAAAGTCGCGCTTGTATAAATGATTATAGATGAGGGAACCTGCTAAATATTAAAATGTGTGTGTTTTATATACAGTACCAGTCAAAAGTTTGGACACCTTCTCATTCAAAGTTGTTTTGTCAATGTGTGGAATTACTTGCCTTCTTAATGTGTTTGAGACCATCAGTTGTGTTGTGCAGAGGTAGAGTTAGTGCACAGTGGAAAGCCCTATTTGACTGCTGTTGTAATCCATATTATAGCAAGAACGACTGAACCCAGTAAAGAGAAACGACCGGGTGTCCATCATCACTTTAAGAAATGAAGGCCATCTCCTTAAACTTGGTGATGTCTTATTTTCTGCTATGTCGCCATATGACTGTATGCAAACATTTGGACCAATTATTGGGCAAGCTGTGAAAGTGTGGAAACATGTAGAGAAATTGTGCAATTAGTCTGTAGATTGGCATAGTAACATACCCATTTTTCATAACCTGTTACTACGTATTTGAAAAAAAGCAATCCAATTCCCACAATGGCAAACTCGAGGAATACATTACCTTTCTGACATAACCAACGACAACGGCTTGATGTCCTTCCAAGAATTTAAAGACACGTATAATGTGCCTGGCTCTTCTTTCTTTTTCTATTTGCAAGTACTGCCATGCGCACATATGGAGTTCCTTGGAATCAACCTCTGCCAACACATCAATTAGTTAAGGTCATATTAAGTCCAAACAGTGTGAGCGGCACTACTTCATATATATATATAAAAAGCTGCAAGATAAATTAACCGGATATATTGACATCTTTGCAGTATGGAACGCAGATCTAAAAAATGATACGCAGACTATTGATTAGAAGAGAATATGGAATAATATCTCCTTAACATCGTGTAACCACAATCACCAATTGATACAGTATAAAATGATACACAGATATTACCTGTCAACCAGAAAATGCTGTCAATTAAGGATGATTCCAAGCCCCATATGCCTTCTCTGTAACCAAAAGACTGTTGGCACATATGTGCACATGGTTTATGAATGTACTGCAGTAAGAACGTTCTGGAAACAGGTTATTGACATTGTATCTGAGATTAGTGGAGTTCACATACCCTGTCTCCCAAATATTGTATTGTTGAATGATGATTCTTCTCTTGACCTACAGAAACATCAGAAAGGGGTGCTTTTCGCTGGTCTAACAGCAGCCAAAAATAATAATTGTAATACGATGGAAACCCCCACTTTGAAGAGTCAAAACTGTTCTTGGCTTTGTTTTGTTCATAGTAGTAATGCTCATGTAATTTGCTCACAACTAGTTTTTTTTTTACCACCAGGTGTGCAAAAACTACAGGTACATTTAATACATATATATAATATTATTATCGGTTATCGGTATCGGTCTTGAGAAGCAGGAAGTTATCGGTATTGGTTTCAAAAAACCAATATCGTGCATCCCTAGTTTAAACAGATGAAATGTTATGTGAAAAAAAAGGTATGAATGTATTTTATGTGGATAAATAGTTTTGCAATAACATAAATAATATATATAATATAATAGATAGATGAACCCAGACGATTGCTAACAAACAAAAGGTAGGATTTTCTGTGAAATGGCAAGATGGGTGGGAAGGGGGAGGGATGGGATGGCATGGCATGGGAAAGGGATTCCCTATATTTTTTCTTTCTTTCTTTGTCTTTTCTTTTTCTTTTTGTATTGTCTATATTGTCTATATAATTTATATCTGTGTAAATAAGTCTCTTTTGTGAGGGCAAAAAAAACAATAAAAAGTTGGTCACAAAAAAAAAGAAATCAAGGCCAGTCGATCCGGAAAATATCAAGAACTTTGAATGTATCCTCAAGTGCAGTCGCAAACACCATTGAATGCTATGATGAGACTGGCTCTCATGAGGACCCCCCCGGGAAAGGAAGAGCAAGAGTAACCTCTGCTGCAGAGGATAAATACATCAGAGTTAACAGCCTCGGAAACTTTAAATTAAAGCACCTCAGATTAGAGCCCACATAAATGATCATAGAGCTCAAGGAGCAGACAATCTTAAAAGGTCCCATGACATGGCCATTTCTACTGATCATAATTCCATTGTTGAGGTCTACTAGAATAGATTTACATTGTTCAATGTTCCAAAATCACATTGGGTTTCTCATACAGCATCTCTGTATAGTATGTGTATTCAATCTCTGTCCTACACGCCTTGTTGGAGCTCCTGCCCCCCCCCCCTCCCTATGAGCCCACTGTGCTCTGATTGGTCAGCTCGCCCACTCTGTTTTGATGAGTCCACCACCGTTTCAGCTGGACATCAGTGTTTATGTTTTACAATGGCGTTTGTTAGCAACCAGAAAATGACACCAGTAATGACAAACAGATGAGAATGCTGCGTGGGGGGACGTTGTGGGGCTCGCTGCTCCTCCCTTTGAGGCTCGAGGAGCAGACAGCGTAAACTGGATTACTGGTGTTGTTTCCTGGTTGCTGCGTGGGGTCTGCGAGACAGCGAGACACTGCGGAGCTCAGCCTGAGCTCTGAGTGTGTTTGTGTACGGAGCTCCACGCAGCACCGCAGCTGAGAAAATAT
>CALSBZ010044969.1:152394-210089 GCA_943591055.1 Gobionotothen gibberifrons | reverse complement strand
CCCCCCCCCCCCCCCCCCTCTCTGGTCGCTACAATGAGGAAAATAAATTACGGGCCAAAAGTTGTATTTACAAGTATTAAAACGCACACACTGTACCACACACACCTACAGCTCCTAAAGCATAATCAGGCTACAGCCGTTGTGTATTTTATTATGTGAAGCACTAAATGCTTTTAGAAAAATATCGACTCTTTGCTTGTAGATATCTACTAAAAACTACAGCAAATAAAGAGAGTAGGGCTGTTACACTGAGTGATATATATTTTACACACTGCTCTGCTTTCTGCACGAACCTCACAGCTGTTCTCACTGTAAACATCGTGACACGATGAAAGCAGTTAATCAAATAATATCAAGGGGATGCATGCAGAGCTGTGATTGGCTGAGATAAGTCCGGCCGTGCGTCACGACTCTCTGAAACATCTCTGTTGCCGGAAATGCATCCACGAAGGAGCCGTGGAGGACTGTGGAGGACCCATCAGTGTATCCTCGGTTATAGCTCCTCCAGAGAGCCTCCTCGACGCTCGATCCTCGGTGCTCGAAGTGCATTTAGAGAAATGAGATGTCCTTCAACATGGCGCGCTGAAATTCATTTCCGGGTCACTATCGGAGGACCGAGGAGTCGAGGAGTCGAGGAGGGGGATTTGATGAAATGAGAAAGGCCCAGGGTCAGAGAGGCAGGAAGGGAGTGGAGCCCGATGGGGATAGGCTACTGGGAACAGAAGGTGAGGGGGTAACAGCTAGTGATGGCAGTTTGACACTGAAGCTTCGAACGGAGCTTCAACCCTGGACTTCCTATTCCATAGAAGCAGTGCTTCGAAGCTTGCTTCAAATCACGTGACATATGACGTCCGAAGCAGCAACTGCTTCAAATCACGTGACATGTGACGTCCGAACCAGCAACTGCTTCATTTCCTGAATGAATCAACTCACTGGTTCGCCGTCCAATCAGGTGATTCAATGCACTGCCTCGTCTCGATTCTGACAGGTGACAGGTTGAAACAGTTTCAAATTTGAGCGCTTCAACACTTTATAACCGCTCTAAACAATGCGCAATGTGTGGGTTGTTGTCGTAGTTTGTTGCTGTTGAGTTGTTGTTGGTATTGCATTTTAATTGGATCATTATTATAGAGCAAGCCAGGAAGAAAGATAGGTCGTTCTGGCTCGTGAAACACTTCGAAATGTGGAGAAGTTGTGAACAAAAAGACAATTAGTAATATAAAAACACTTCAGAAGTGTAAGGAATAGATAGCCCAGTGGATAGAGCCGGCGGCCAGAATGCAGCGATGTCTTCCGCGCAGCTGGTTCAAAGCCTGGAATAGTTTAACTTGTAATCAATGCTTTTCAACTTTAATAACTGATAAAAGGCCCTCTCCGCACAACAAAAATGTCCAGCACTCTATAGTCTCTTCTCAATAACCCAAAACACACAATTATCAATCTTTAATTGCAAATAGAACATCTTATTCAGTCTTAGTGTGTGTGTGCATCGAATATTTTTCAAGGCAAAGATACGTTAAACCCACTGCAGCCTTGCACTTCGCCAGGAGAGGTCGCTGTAACTGAAGCTTCGAGAAATGAACCTATTTCCGACACAATTGTCCAAGTGGTTCGATGCTTCATTCAAAGCTTCATTTTGCCATCACTAGTAACAGCTACCAGGAAGGCCATTCTTAAGTATTTGAGGGAAACAGGATTGATTGGAAGAATTTAAAACAACATACATACAGTGGTATAATTCCACAAGTGGTGATAGGATGATATGGTGATACACACTCTTGTACAGTAGGTGGCGGTATGCACCTTAAAGTTGTTTGCAATCCGCCAAAACACGAGAGAAGAAGAAAAACATGTATCGAGGTGGCGTCTCGTCGCTACGGTTCTCTCTCTCTGTGTTCCTGAGAAAGTGTGTGTGAGCTCCAGCACTACTGATCCATCATCTGTGTGTTTGGATAAACCTCTGAATGGACTGTGTGCTCTTTTTTCTGTAGCGTTTACCTCGGACTATAGGAGCTAGCTTAGCATGATAGCTGGAAACACGTGAGCAACACTAGTCAGATTGAGAGTTTGATGGAGAGAGAAACGGTGTGTTAACGGAGTTTGCAGGAAAAGGTGATCTAGTAAACATGAGTAAAGTCCAAATGCTGCTGTCGTTGATGAAGCAGCGACTCACTGTTGAAGATATATTTGCTCTGTTTGAAAAAACGATAGCAGAGTACGAGGAGGAGCTGTCTCTTTCCAAAGAGGAGAACAAGAGACTCCAGAAACTACTGGACGCTGTTTTACAGCCTCAGCTTCGGATACACAGATCAGGTCGGTTCCCTTTACCCTTAACACTTCACACTCTTCAGTAGCACTTTATTATCACATTAATAACACAGGCAGAAGGTATTTTGACACACGCACACAGCATAACAATGGACTTCAGTGAACACTATTACAGGCACAACACACACACACACACACGCATACACACACGCACACTACAAAGATGTAAAATATATATATATTTTTAAATGTTGAAGTTAAATGCATCTATCTGCTGCACTTTGAGAGCAAAGTTAGGGACTAAATCTATGGATACATCTCTCAACACCCATATGAAACAGAACTGTAAACAGATTGACTTTTTCTTTATGCATATTTTACTAATCACTCTCCCCTTTTTAAACAGTATTTTTGTTTTACTGTCCTATAGTATGAGTTGGAATGATTTCATACCTGTTATTCTCTTGTTTTTTATATTGATCATATAAAAGGTGTGCCTTGGAAATACTTGTTTACATGAGATAACTTAGACTAAAGTCAACGATCTAAACACTCAGAGAGTCCTTTACCTACCTGAGCTGACGTTATAAGATTTGTCTGACAGGAGAGAGCTCTCCTCTTCCTTGTTGTAGAAACAACTCCTTACTGCAGAGGCGCGGGAAGGTATTTTGAGTGGGGGTGCTGAGGTGCTGGACTCCAGTGAACACTATTACGGGCACTATAGTGCACGCACAAAAGCGCGAGCACCAGGGGTGCTACAGTGGAATGTTCTACTGCAACACTCCCCACACGCAAACACACAGTACACCCGCGACTGTTACAATGAAGGCTCGATAATCAGCTCACGGCATATAGGCAGGGGTAAAGTGCTTTTTTTACGAGTGGGGGGAGCGGACCTCACCTCCTCTAGGGGGGTCCGGGGGGGATGCTCCCCCGGGAAGATTTTTTTTAAAATATTGAAGTAAAAGCATTAATCTGGTGCACTTTGAGAGCAACATTAAGAGATCTATGGATACATCTCTCAACATCCATAGGAAACACAACTGTAAACAGATGTTCTTTTTCTTTACAAATCACTCCCCTTTCAAACTGTATTCTTGTTTTACTGCCATATAGTATTTCATAATTGTTTTTCCATTATTCTCTTGTTTTTTTATAACGATAATGATCATATGAAGGTGTGCCGTGGAAATAATCTTTTGAATAATTTGTAACCAAACCGTTTGAGACCCACTGAGATAACTTAGACTAAAGTTAACTATCTAAACACTCAGAGAGTCCTTTAGCTCACCTGAGCCTCTCAGTCTGAGAGGAGAGGACTCTCCTCCAGCTTGTTGTGGAACAAACAGCTCCTTATGTCCGTTAGCGCAGCTAGCTAACCAGATGCTAACAACACGGTCCCTGCTGGCACCGGTCTCGGTCTCTCGGTCTCTCGGTCTCTCAGTCTCTCAGTCTCTCAGTCTCTCTCTCTCTCTCTCTCTCTCTCTCTCTCTCTCTCTCTCTCTCTCTCTCTCTCTCTCTCTCTCTCTCACACACACACTAAATGCGCTATTTCCACACACACAGCGCCGAGCTTGAATGACACAAGCACACTTTTATTTCCATGCAACTCTCTGATTGGTCTGGTGTCTTGCCTCTGTTGCATTCACTGAACATGGGAAATTACAGACCTGTGGTCCTATCTAGTGTCATGATGAGGTTCACGTAAAGCACGGTTAATGTATTATATTATTGAGGTAGAATTGTCCGGGGCTACAGAAAAAACATTCGGGGCAGGCCAGGCAACGCCACTGGCGAGCACACACACTACAAAGATGTACAATATTATTTTACCAACAATGTGGAATTTTTTGGCTACATATTACACAGATTATACACAGCGGGAGCAGCAATAACCGTCAAATAATAATTCTGACAGGGGAGCTCCGCACCGCCTGCCTGCCGCTAGGGGGTGCTGCAGTGCCCTCAGCACCCCCCTTCCCGCGCCCATGCCTTACTGTATGTACGTTAGCGCTCTCTCGTTCACTCTCTCGCTCGCTAACACAAAATGCGCTCCTCGTGCCACACAGCCAAGCTATGACACACAAAGACCCAGAATAACTTTTAATGATGTATCCTATTCTTTCCGATGGCTTTATTGTGTGATATGACAGATGAACAGATCACCACTGGGCTTACAACTAAAGACACAGCTACGCACAGAACGCAGCATGTGTACAGCTCAAGTGTACGGCTCTGAGAATCTGCCTTGGTACAAAGTAGCAGTGAAAACATACAGAGTTTCATTGATTTGGGCATTCTCACAATAAGCAAGTGGAATGGATTTGACAATGAAGCACTGACACAGCGCTATACAGAGAGTGGCGAGTGGATAGACCGATTCACAGACTTTCCGCATAGTAAAAGTGGGGGGGTCTAAACTAATCATTTTAAAAGGTGGGGGGGGCTTGTCCCACCCTCATATAATTGCTGTGACGCCCATGTATTACACAGATTATGCACGGCTGCAGCAGCAATAACTAGAGATGTCCCGATCCGATCACGTGATCGGGGATCGGCGCCGATCACGTGATTTTCAAAAGATCGGAATCGGGAGAAAAAAATCGGGGATCGGAATTTTCTTTTTTTAAATTTTTTTAATTTAATGTTACAAAACAAAAATGACCATGTTCAAGTCTTAAAGTCATCCTGAGGCCTTAGTTTTGGTTTCAAATTACACAACATCATGTATGTGTTGCTTCTTGGGGCTTGTTTTCATAGACCTGGTTGCTTATTTCTCTCAAATCTGGCAACAGAGTGGGCGCAGTGTCTAATAGTAGCAGTAAGCTAACGAGCACTGATAAGCTTTATTTTGTTTTGATCCAATGCTGCACAACTGAACTGATCCAATGCTGCTGTGAAAAAAAGAAGCTATATCCATGTTGGATAGAATGGGTAGTTGGGTACTGTCATTTAAATAAAAAAATAACCTTAAGGGACAACTTGAATGCTTTTTTCCTTTTTTTTCTCTTAATGCATTGCGTAAAGATCGGATCGGGAAAAATCGGTATCGGCAAATTGTCAAACTCAAATGATCGGAATCGGATCGGGAGCAAAAAAAGGTGATCGGGACATCCCTAGCAATAACCATAAAATAATAATTCAAATACCACAAACATGATATTGACCATTATACAGATTATGCACATGATTTTGCAGATTTAGCGTTTTTAGAGAGAAACAATTCCGAGATACGTTTTTGCGCCATGTCAGTTACTTGTGTTGTTGTGCGTCACGTTAAAAGTAGCCGACTAAAAACTTTTTTTCCACATCTTTTTTATTTTTCTTCCCTAAAGCAAAATTATTTATTATATAGTTTTAAATTATCATTTGAATAATAACATATAATATAGAATATAATCTCAGGCACAAAGAAATGAAATAAATATATAAAATAAAAATAAAATAAATATGCAGACCGGGGAGCTCCGCACCGCCTGCCTGTCGCTAGGGGCCCCTGTTTTTAGACCCTTTATCTGCACTTGCTGCAGGTAGTAGATCCTGAAGTAAAAGTACAAACACCACACTGTGAAAATACTCCATTACAAGTTAAAGTACTGCATTCATATCTTATTTAAAGGGGACCTATCGTGCAAAATGCACTTTTGTACGTCTTTTATACATGAATATGTGTCCCCGGTGTGTCAGGGAACTCACCAAGTGTCAGAAAACACAACCCTCTCTCTTTTTCTCCATACCCAAATCTCTAGAAACGGGCTGCAACGGAGCTGATACAGACTGGTTTTGAAATTGTTCTCCGCCTATATGGCCAACTCTCCACCTATCAGGGGAATGGGGGGCTGGGCCACGGCCATTGCCGCTCGAAAGCGCTGGAGACGCTGTAGTACATATGCCAGGCCTGTAAGTGGCGCTGTAGTCTGCCACAAAAGCAGCGAAGAAGACTTCTCACAGAATCAGCCCTTTCAAAAACAGGGCTGGAAAAGAGAAAATAGAGCGAAATGAGGCATGAGGCTAAAATGCAATATATATATAAATATTACCCATACATGTAGGCACCAGTGGGGAACCGTGTCTATCACAACTGGACCTTCTGTAGACACACTCACCCCCCCCAGCAATTCAGTGAAAAGACGTCTGAATTGTCGTCTTGAAAAGGGTACTCGCAACAATTCCGCAAAAAACGTCATCCTACCTGTTGCACTTGCCATTTCAACGTTAAAAACAATAAAACGGCATGAATTGCTTCGTCGCATTCATCTAGGTCCTCTGTCTCGAGACAGTTTCCCTCCTCACCTCATACCTCAAAGACCGCACCTACAGGGTAACTTGGAGAGGGTCGGAGTCCGACCCCTGTCAATTAAATACAGGGGTCCCTTAGAGCTCTGTTCTCGGTCCCCTCCTCTTCTCCCTGTACACAAACTCGCTCGGATCTGTCATTAGCCCGCATGGTTTTTCATACCACTGCTACGCTGACGACACCCAATTAATTCTGTCCTTTCCCCGCTCAGAGACCCAGGTCGTCGCACGCATCTCTGCTTGTCTAGCAGACATCTCTCGGTGGATGTCTGCTCACCACCTCAAGCTCAACCTTGACAAGACTGAACTGCTTCTCCTTCCGGGAAAAGATTGTCCCACTCTTGACCTAACAATCAACATCGGCACCTCTATTGTTTCCCCGACTCAAACTGCAAGGAATCTGGGTGTGACCCTAGATAACAAACTGTCCTTCACTGCAAACATCGCTGCAACAACCCGCTGCTGCAGATACACTCTTTACAACATCAGGGGGATACGTCCCCAGCTGACCCAGAAAGCGACGCAGGTTCTGGTCCAGGCTCTCGTCATCTCACGCCTAGACTACTGCAACTCCCTCCTGGCTGGTCTACCTGCATGTGCCATCCGACCTCTGCAGCTCATCCAGAATGCAGCTGCTGGTCTGGCCTTCAACCTTCCTAAATTCTCCCACACAAAGCCGCTCCTCCGCTCCCTTCACTGGCTTCCGGTAACTGCTAGAATTCACTTCAAGACACTGGTACTTGCGTACCATGCTGCGAATGGATCTGGCCCTTCCTACATCCAGGACATGGTTAAACTGTACACCCCAGCACGTGCACTCCGCTCTGCATCGGCCAAACAGCTCGCTGCACCCGCACTGTGAGGGGGACCCAAGTTCCCATCAGCAAAAACACGTGGGTTTGCTATCCTGGCTCCAAAATGGTGGAATGAGCTCCCCATTGAAATCAGGACAGCAGAAAGCCTACACATCTTCCGGCGCAGATTGAAAACTCATCTCTTTCGACTCCACTTCGAGCGATAGAATTAACAAAGCACTAATATACTAATAAAGGACTGGCTTATCTAAAGCCAGTTGAGTAGCACTTGAAATGTTTTAGCTCTATGAAACCTGATGTACTTATATGATTCTGTTTTCTTCAAGTTTGTTTTTTGTTGGTCGAACGCACTTATTGTAAGTCGCTTTGGATAAAAGCGTCAGCTAAATGCAATGTAATGTAAAGTTAACTACCGGGCCTTCTCGAGCAAGGGTTCCCAAAGTGGGGGTTGCGAGACCCCGAAGGGGGGCGAGATGATTAAAAAAAAAAAAAAAAGTATTATTATTATTATCCAGTGTTTCCCACATCATTTGATTCTATTTGTAGGGGGGGTCCTCATGAGAGCCAGTCTCATCATAACATTCGATGGTTTTTGCAACTGCACTTGAGGATACATTCAAAGTTCTTGACATTTTCCGGATCGACTGGCCTTCACTTCTTAAAGTGATGATGGTCGGTCGTTTCTCTTTACTGGGTTGAGTCGTTCTTGCTATAATATGGATTACAACAGCAGTCAAATAGGGCTTTCCACTGTGCACTACCTCTACCTCTGCACAACACAACTGATGGTCTCAAACACATTAAGAAGGCAAGTAATTCCACACATTGACTCTTGACAAGGCACACGTGTTAATTGAAAACCATTCCAGGTCACTACCTCATGAAGCTGACTGAGAGAAGCCAAGAGGGTGCAAAGCTGTCATCAAGGCAAAAGGGGGCTACTTTGAAGAATCTAAAATAAAAATCATATTCTTGATTTTTTTAACACTTTTTTGTTAACTAGATAATTCCATATGTGTTCTTTCATAGTTTTGATGTCTTCAGTATTAATCTACAAAGTAGAAAAACATTTTAAATAAACAAAAAACATTGAATGAGAAGGTGTCCAAACTTTTGACTGGAACTGTATACAGATGTAGCACTCTAGAAAGGACTCCAGCCAACAGATTCCTGCCAAAAACCCAAGAGATCCCAGCGGCTGGGAATGTTAAGCCCTCCCACTATTTTCCAAGAGGGCGTTGCCAGATTTTCAATTTCAGGATTTAACTATGAGATGGCACTTCATTCACAAATACAGAAAGACAAGTTTCATGGACTTTCAGTACTTCAGTTGTGTTTTGGTGAGGAGCATTTGAACACATATGTTATGGTTTTCACAGGCTACTACAGTATAACGAAAAAACATCATTTTTAGATCAAATAAAGTACATCTAATCTTGTAATTCAATAATATATAGACACGAAACAGGGGGTCCTCCACAATTAAAAAAAATTCTGATGTAATTCAATTTCCTGCCTTTCTACAAATATATTAGGGACTATGGTGTTAAAAAAATGTCTCCACTTTAGTTTGACCAACTATGTTAATAAGTTATGGAATACTAAATAAATAAGTAATTGGATACTTTACCATTACTGTGCTCATAAAGAATGATAAGAATAAGAATAATGCGTATTGAACTGGTTTAATTAATTTGTGAGTTTATTTAAGTTAATTAGGTAGAAGCCCTTTTTTATCAGTAATGAATTTAGCAGTTGAACATAAAAGTGAACTGATTGTCATTTGCAATGACAGTGTTGTGTTTTTATTTTATGAACCTTTTACATTAAAAATTGTTGTTGAATATATAATAATAATACTAGGCTATTTATTATAAACGTTAGTCCTTAACATCTATCACTGTGTATATCACCATTCTTTAATTAATGTTTAATAAGTTTCTATGAGATAAGAAATGAATACAATTAAAATGTAATCATCATATCATATATTATAATTAGGGCTGTCAGTCGATTAAAATATTTAATCGCGATTAATCGCATGATTGTCCATAGTTAATCGCGATTAATCGCAAATTAAACAGAATGAAACAGCCAAGTCGTGACTCACAAAAAAAAAAGTGTTACTTCACTAACTGTAAACTTGTCACTCAGAGTAACCTACAGTTAACTTAACTGCTGGAGAAGAAAGATCAGGGGGGGGGGGGGAGAGAGCTGTGGCTGATGGGCCATTAGCTGAGAGTTGCCGTCAAAATCGTTTGTATGAGCCGGTCTGCATTTCCTGACGAAAAAACATAGCGATGGTTTTGTACTTACGCCAACGTGGATTAAACAACATTATTTTGTTAAATAAAGACATGGTGATGTTTTGTAAATGATTGCATGTCTCTTATTTAGCACAGAGTATGATCCTATCCGTGACATATGAATCTTAACAAAGATCCGCTATAGTACCAGACATACATCTACTGTATGTTTATTTCACATGAGCTCCAGTGTGGAACCCCACTGCCCCCCCTGGTGGATCAATGATCCATTGCAGCTGGCTTCATTATAATTTCATTTATTTATCAATGGGGCGGTCTCAAGTCACACTGGAGGTTTTCCTTTGAGCGAGGGCAGACCCCGTGCCGGTCACGGACCCAGCGTGTCAAACTGTCCGAAATGAGGTGCTACATCTGTATACAAAAACACACTTTTTTAATATTTAGCAGGTTCCCTCATCTATAATCATTTATACAAGCGCAACTTTGAACATGCAGTAAAATGCAACATACGAAATAATCAAGAAACATCATAAATTCACTGACAGGGAACATTTTACTGCACCATCATTACTTTTACATAAGAAGGTGCTGTAAAATGTTCTGTTAATACTTGCAAACTTTTACTTAAATAAGGTTTGAATGCAGGATTTGTATTTGTAACAGAGTATTTCAATTCTATACTGTAGGCATAGTGTATCTGTGAACGATCCCAAATACAATTCATTGTTTACATTGCAGCTATTGCTACGCCAGAAGAAAAAAACCTTTTTCATTTTTAACTGGAAGTGGAAAGGGGCTGGGCTACATAAGGTGAATTGAGCCAACACGAATACACAATGGGTGGGACTAAGAAAGATAATGTGAAAATATAAAAACAAAGGCATTAATTAGGGCTGCAAAATGTCTCCCATTTTAATGGTGATTGGATTTTGAAATGCTAACACTTAACAGTTTGTTTTTACTGTGTGTTTCCTGCAGACATCCAGCTGATGGTGGTGGTTAAAGAAGAGCTTCTCCCTGAGCAGCAGGAGTGGAGCACCAGTCTGGACCAGGAGGACCCAGTGCCCCCCCCACACATTAAGCAGGAACAGGAGGAACTCAGGATCAGTCAGGAGGGAGAGCAGCTTCAGGAGCTGGAGGAGGCTGATATCACCAAGTCCACTTTCACTCCTGACCCTGTGAAGACTGAAGATGATAAAGAGAAACCTCAGTCCTCACAACCTCATCAAAGACAAACAGAACACATGGAAACAGAAGCTGATGGAGATGACTGTCGAGGACCAGAACCAGCCAGGAACTCAGATCCAGAGAGCAGTTTACAACCAAAGACTGAGGACGACGCTGAAGACTCTTCTGAACCTGACACTGAAGACAGTGCTGATTGGAAAGAGACCAGAGAACCTGCATCAGGCTCAAACTCACTGAAAAATAGACATGAATCTGTCAGTGATCCACGACGTAGTGCGGAAAATAAACCATCCAGCTGCTCAGTCTGTAAAAAAGATTTTTCAAAGAATGGAAATTTAAAGGCACACATGAGAATCCACACAGGAGAGAAACCATTTAGCTGCTCAGTTTGTACCAAATATTTTGCACAGAGTGGAAATGTAAAGGCACACATGAGAATCCACACAGGAGAGAAACCATTCAGCTGCTCAGTCTGTAAGAAATATTTTGCAAGGAAAAGAGGTGTACAACGACACATGAGAGTCCACACAGGAGAGAAACCATTCAGCTGCTCAGTCTGTAAGAGATATTTTGCAAGGAAAGGAGATGTAAAACGACACATGATAGTCCACACAGTAGAGAAACCACACTGCTCAGTCTCTAAAAAAACGTTTTCATCGAGTGATAATTTAAAGACACACATGAGAGTCCACACAGGGGAGGAAAAATAGAGCTGCAATGTTTGTGACAAAAGATTTAAAAGGCATAATCATTTAAAAAGACACAAGTGTGTTGGTAAGGGAATACATTTGTCTATTATGTATCCTGATAACCTAATGCCGTCACATGTAATACGTTACTCCCTAAGCCTGATTTCACCCACCTGCAACCGATTAGCGAATAATCACAAATGTTCATTTCTTTGACCCCTTGACTCGACTATTTCTTGTTTAATAATTGTTACATCTCCTCAGGACCAAGTTCCTGTGTCCTGCCTTTCACCTGCTGATCATCCACTGCTCATTTAAGGTGGACTCACCTTTACAATGGACCAGCTAGTCTTAGTGTCTTAATGCAAACGTTTTGTAAAGTGATGCTAGACCAAAAACGTGCTGTTGGGTTGTGTACTCTCTGCAGGACGGTTTCTGTACTCAAAGATTGTTTATGAAATGAGAGCTTCACTCTGTTTTTGTTGTCTAAACAACGCCAACAGAGCGATACGTCTTCTTTCCAGCAGATGGCATACATGTTACATCATCCAGTTCAACTGTCATCCACATATTAATGATTCAAAACAGCAATGTGTAAGATAGGGCTAGTAATTGACTATTTCAACAGAATGTGAAGAGGTTACAGTCTTGAGGCCATGTCCAATATGTTTATGTTTTGTTTGATTAAATCTACTGAAATGAGCATTCAATGACTACATTATTCTTAATTACTGTCATCACATCATGGGTTTGCATTGCAATATTAGAACGCATAAAACCCAACTTTATTTCTTCCAAGTTGCGGGTGTTCATATTTTAGAAGTGTTTCATCCAAGCTTCCACTTCGTGCTCCGATAATGCTGAAAGTATCTGTTGTATGCTTTACCTGCTCCAGTAACAAAAGTGTAATTCACTGGACAGAGACAAAAGAGAAAAAACATTTTTAAATTTAATTTTAAAAGTGAGTCCGTGGCCCGTGATGTTATAAATTAGATTGCATAATCGTTTTTCTTCATATTTTATGTATGTTTCATTGTTTGTTCAATACTAGAAAGGTAAAAGTCCCACAAATGAACTATGATGGGATTTGTTTTCTCTCACCAGTAGGGATGGGTTAAGCCGCTGGACAAACGGTGCTGCTATCGGCATATCTGTTACGTCTACTTCCTTAGTTTAACTTTAAACCATTCTGGTTGGTTGGGAACCCTCATCCCGAGTGATGTATCCGGTTTGAGACCCCTCTGATCGGCCACTGTAAATGCCACTCGTCATCTCTCTCTACAGCGCTCTTATTATTGTTGAGACTGTCACTACCCGATCCGTCCCCCTGCCCGATCTGTACTGCGCATGTGCGAGATGGTCCGCCATATTGGAGAACTCCGGACGGCAACTCTACTAGGACACTTGACAGAGTGGCTTTTGGCAAAGCTGAAAAATAAAGAGAGAGAGATATGAGTTATTGTTATTACAACGTGACTTCACTATTATTTAACAACTATTTGTATTGGGTTTAACAGAAGTTAAATCCATTTCTCACTTATTCTGACAATATACTTAACCCCAAATAAAATAATCCAATGAAAAGAGTTGTTAGATAATAGTGAAGTCACGTTGTAATAACAATAACTCATCTCTCTCGAGTTTTATTTTTCAGCTTTGCCAAAAGCCACTGTGTCAAGTGTCCTAGTAGAGTTGCCGTCCGGAGTTCTCCACCATGGCGGACCATCTCGCACATGCGCAGTACAGATCAGGCAGGGGGACGGATCGGGTAGTGACAGAAGAGGCTTCTCAATACTCAAATTTCCCCTCCTCAACTCCTCGACTCCTCGGTCCTCCGGTAGTGACCCGGAAATGAATTTCAGCGCGCCATTTTGAAGGACATCTCATTTCTCTAAATGCACACAGAGGACCGAGGATCGAGCGTCGAGGAGGCTCTCTGGAGGAGCTATAACCGAGGATACACTGATGGTTCCTCCACGGCTCCTCCACGGATGCATTTCCGGGAACGGTGGAGGCGTGACGCACGGCCGGACTTATCTCAGCCAATCACAGCTCTGCATGCATCCCCTGGATATTATTTTAGAAACTGCTTTCATCGCGTTGCGATGTTTCCAGAGAGAACAGCTGTGAGGTCCGTGCATAAAGCAGAGCAGTGTGTATAATATATATCACTCAGTGTAACAGGCCTACTCTCTTTATTTGCTTTAGTTTAGTAGATAACTACAAACAAAGAGTCGATATTTTTCTAAGACAATTTAGTGCTTCACATAATAAAATACACAACGGCTGTATCCTGATTATGCTTTAGGAGCTGTGCGTGTGTGTGGTACAGTGTGTAGGTGTGTGTGGTACAGTGTGTAGGTGTGTGTTGTACAGTGTGTAGGTGTGTGTGTTGTACAGTGCGTAGATGCGGCGGACAGACGGGTCTCAGTTGGTTTGGTGTCCTCTGCTTACTTTTAATACTTGTAAATACAACTTTTGGCCCGTAATTTCAATTCCCCATTTCAGCGAACAGAGAGAGGGGGGGGGATATATCCAGTCTCTGATTGTGTTACGTTATTATGAGAGTGCTCTCATACTTTAAATGGTATATATGTATATAAATATATTTGTGTGTGTCTGTCCGCATCTGTAGCCTGTTATTGTCTCATTATACCGCACTGTG
Organism: Gobionotothen gibberifrons; assembly: GCA_943591055.1. NCBI lineage: Eukaryota > Metazoa > Chordata > Actinopteri > Perciformes > Nototheniidae > Gobionotothen > Gobionotothen gibberifrons. Next base: position 195,901 of record CALSBZ010044969.1, on the reverse strand, counting down.
AATGAATTCAAGTAAATATATAAGTCGTCATGAACACATCTGTCCATCAGACAGAGGGCTGCTGTGCCTCCTGTTATCATTAATGGACGTCTCTTTAAAATGACCGCTCAGAGGAGAGGAGTTCTCATTTCTCTAACTGCCTGCTGCTTCCCCTCCTCTCTCCTCGGCTCCCCTCCTCGGCTCCTCTGCTCGCATCTCCTGTGGGCGGGACTAAGTCTCGAGGATAGGAGTCGAGGAAGGGAGTCGAGGAGGGGACATTTAAGAATTGAGAAGCCTCTCGAGCAGGGGTTCTCAAAGTTTTGATGAGTGAGGGCCAATTTAGGTACCCAATATTGGATTGAGGGCCGCCCAAGAAAAAACGGAACACACTTTCTTTATTGTACTAACCAATTATACATACAGTCAGAGGCGGACTGGGAGGAAAAAGTGGCCCTGGATTAATTGACAGACAGGCCCACTTAATGCGCGGCATGTATCGGCCGGCCGGCGACTAAAGTATGTTTCTTAACAAAAACCCTTATGCATTTAATGTTATTTTGGACCATTATTCATATAGTAATCACATTACCTGAGCCCTTGAGTTGCCTAGAGCAAAATAGTTACAGCATATATTTAGTGATTTTAATGTTAACAGATCATTGATGCAATAACATTTGGACCCAATTTGCCTGACTTGACACATGGAATAGAACATGGGCGTAGGAACCATCCTCAATGTGGGTGAGACAATTTAACAGGGTGTGGACCTCACCTCCTCTAGGGGGGTCCGGGGGCATGCTCCCCCAGGAAGATTTTTTTTTTAATGTTGAAGTTAAATGCATCAATCTGGTGCACTTTGAGAGCAAAATTAGGGACTAAATCTATGGATACATCTCTCAACACCCATATGAAACAGAACTGTAAACAGATTTACTTTTTCTTTCAACATTTATTTGAACAGCAAGTGGAGGCAAAAGTGACTGCACCCAAAACAATAAACCTGCTAGCTAACTAGCCTAAACTCAGTAACAGAATGTGGGCAACACGTTCTTCTCCACAGCCGCGCGACCTCTGAGTCAGACGTCACTTCCCCCTTTTCTATCCTACGGGTACAGCCACTCCCCCTGAACCCCGTTTCCCTGCCAAGCACCCCCGCCCTCCTCTATGCAAGCTCCTTCCTCTGAACCCAGGGCTCGCTACAATACTGTATACTGTATACACAAACTATACAAAAACGCCTTTATGCTTTGGAGCTTGTTTATCCATCTGTAACATCCCTCCAGGGAGTGGCCGGAACACTTACAAATGTGGGCCGGTAGGATTTAGGTAAGCAAAAAAGGAGTGGCCGGAACACTTACAAATGTGGGCCGGAAGGATTTAGGCAAAGAAAAAAAAAAATTATTTTAAAAAAGAAAATAAATTATTATTTTTTTTATTTTTTATTTTTTTATTGTCACATTAACTATCGCGGGCCGCCAGAAACATTTCCGAGGGCCGCCATTGGCCCGCGGGCCGCACTTTGAGAACCCCTGCTCTAGAGACTCCCGTGCTAGTGCTAATACTGCTAGCAGTAGCACACAACGTCCTCCTCAGTGCAACCTGATACGATTTGCGGGCCGTGTGTAAATGTGACCTGAGCGAAGGCTCGCCGGCAGGTTAGCTGCTGCGCACGGTAATTTGTTTTGTTTACCTGAGTGTAGTCTTGCAGGCACATCGCCTTGTCTTTTTTTAGTTTATTAACACTGACAGTGTATTAATGTGAGCTCCTACACCTATAATAATTTGGCCTTTCATTGAATGCTTTATAAACCAGTTAAACTTACAGATGTCATTGTGAATTGGAAAACTGCATTTAAATGTTGTTAAAGGTCAACGTTTCAATCATAGACTGTATATGTATGATTCAGCAATTGTTGGACGTTTTCTAGGAATTGACATATTTTAAGCTCAAATACTTTGTTCTATATATAAAGAAGAGAAAGAATTTTATTACAATAAAATGACTATTTAATCTTCACATTTTGTATTCATGTCTATAATTTTGAGCACCAAATTATTGAAAAGTATCGATAAGAGTACCAAAAAATACCGATACCGATAAGCAGTACCGGTATCGATAAAATCCTAACGATACCCATCCCTACTCACCAGTGAAGGCAAATGTTGATTTTAAAGATGAGATTTGTTTGTTTGTGCAATGCCGAGATCTCATGACCTTTATTCTATTATTTATTTGTTCTCTAGTCGAATCTCAGGTTTAACATTAATTATAACGGTGCTATAACGGTCTGTTTGCATTGACAAGACGTGCTATTCACGCGGCACACCTGATGGCGGGTGTTATAAAAGATATTCCATAATCGGTTTTCTTCATATTTTTTATGTATTTTTCATTGTTTGTTCAGTACTAAAAGGTCCAAGAAGTCCCACAATTGAATTTAATATTCATTTGACATGTTAACTATATCGTAAAGCGCTTCATGGGAGTAATTGTGGGATGATACATTTTCAAAGTATCACGATATGTATCGGTTGAGTATCGGTATCGTTCAGTGGTATCGGTATCGGTATCGGTATCGTAAAAAAGTCAACGATATGCATCCCTCACACCTGTCAAAAAATCTGAAAATTATCAGGGACAGAGCTAGAAGAAAACTCAAAAAACCTGAATAGAGCTAGAAGTTAGCCAGTACAAAGCCAAGAAAGACCCAGTAGGAAGAAAGGAAGGAGCCAAAAGAGTTTCATTTTTTAATATTCAAGCTTTCTCTTAAGATATTAGAACTTCCTATCTCAACATGTATCCTTTTATGCCAATTAAAGAAACTTACATTTTTGCTGCCAATTATTGAGATTGTTTCACAGCTTTATCCTAAATATTTAGACTTTTTTCTTTACATATAGATTACATAGGATGAACAGCACAATCCACTGTGCTAGATTCTGCCCAAATCTGCTCACTATGCATGCAAACATCTCGCTTTATCCATACTCCTGCAGTTATATTGTTCTGGATTCATAGTGAAGTGTATTACATGTTCTGCACTCTTATTGTTATGTATTTAATATAAAGTGAAATACACATAAAGTCAGAAAAGAAAAGAGACTCATTTAAGGAAAAAGGTTCTGAACCAGTGAGAGTTCTTCATTTGCACATAAACATGGTCAAATATTTAAAGTTGTGACCAGACGGTGTCGCCCTAATCCGTGGTACATTTGTTTATCTTTATTACACAAGTAAGCAGAAGAGCGTTTGAGAGGCCTTTTTGTTTTTTGTTTTTTTACCTTACTAAATTCTCTAATGGTAATTGGAGCGAGGCGATACTCGCGGAAGTGATTTCAAAACAAAAGCCCTCGTTTGCTTGGAACGGTGATATTATAAACAAGGGGAAACAAGGTGAATTTAGCAATCACAACGAAAACGGCCAAGACACACATTGAGCCCAGAAAATGAATGTTATTAAGGGCTGTAAATATAATAGGCTGGGCTTTATGGAAGAGTCACCAGAAAGAAGCCATTGCTTAAAGGGGACCTATCATGCAAATATACACCTTTAAATGGAATCAACATCCAAAAATATATTTGTTTTAAATAAATGAACACAAATATGGTGAACTCCAACCCTTTAGCACTGCATTAAATGCATTTATGAAGGTTAATTAATGTTCTTTGGTTCATGTGGTAATATATAGAACAGCGAGAGATTTAACAACTATATATGTAAGCGCTTTGAGCATCGGGAAAAAGTGCTATATAAATGACAGGTATTATTATATAGCTAATGTATTAAATGTCTCTATGTCCCAGCAGAGTGGCTCTACAAGACAGTTCAAACATCAGAATAATGTGCATGGTAGCCCACCATATCTGTGTGGGAATTAAATGTGCAAAAGATATGTGTTCCTTCAGTTGGCCATCATAACAAGGTTGGTGAATGATTGATGAACAGTGGGATATTTCTAATGTATAATGGAAGGAGAATTCCCAAGGAAACCTTTATGAAAACTATAAATAATAAAAGGAAGGTGATCTTTAGTTAGAGGTGGGTGTGGCTCTTAAAAGAGACGTTGGATTGTTCGAGAGGATGGTTCCTGTGGTCTACTTCTTGGCGGCCTTCTCGGTCTTCTTGGGCAGCAGTACAGCCTGGATGTTGGGCATGCAGCACACCGCCCTGAGCGATGGTCACTCCTCCCAGCAGCTTGTTGAGCTCCTCGTTGTTGGGGGCGACTTGATTTATTGTGAGGATAAGACTCTACAGCAACTCCTGAATACAAGTCCCTGTCTATCAGCTGTGCACCGTTATGGTGTAAATACAGCCTATCTACCAATTGGATCAAATATAAAAGTCAGCCGAATTAGTATTGATACTGCAAGGAGACATATTGTGTGAAAAGAAATTGAAGATGTTGTTTGATTGCTGATATATTTATGATCCACGTCACATATTCAGTTTCGGCGGCAGTTCTTCCAGTTTGTCCAAAGGTCTTCTGATCAGGGCTCTATAAATAAAGAACTACAGCAGATGCGTAATATTCAATGTAGCCGTGTATTACAATGCCGTTATTTGGTGACTTCCAAAGAGAAAAGCAAGCACACTCGGATTCAAGTATTATTTTCTTTTTTTAAATGTTTTTCGGATTTCATATCGCATAAACATCATATCCCAATGTGTATTGCCTACGTCTGTTTCCGGTGACTTTATTTTGAAATTCAGTTCCTGACTGACGGCAAGAAAACCCGATATTATAAAATTAAACAAATAAATAAAAACAAGGATACTTGTGTGTTATAGTTGAGTAAATAACAGTGTGTTATTTAGAAAAGAATAACACATTAGAAGGAATTTTTTTTTTTTTCAAATATTATATATATATATATAATTTTCTGACATTATACGATATAAAATAAAAACAATAATCGTGGCTTGATAGAGTAAGAAAACGTTTTTATGAAACACACAGCTTCCGGTCTTCCAAGACCCAACCGGACAAAAATACGTGGTGCAGGCACGAAACACATTACCAATAGAAATACATTGCTTTTAAAATCGTTCTGTGTGACACGAAAAAAAGGTGAAAATCGTGTTGGTGAACACGAATCAATAGATTAAATGTTGTGACTATAATATGAAATGCCGTGAGACTGGGTCGGGATACTGGACAACTTCCATCAGTGTGGAAACAGGCAATAATAGTGCCCATCCTAAAGCCAGGGAAAGACCCTTCAGATCCATCCAGCTACAGACCTATTGCCCTGACATCTCATTAAAAGTTAAAGTTAAAGTTAAAAGCCTTTTATTGTCATTATACACATAGTATAACGAGATTCAGAGTGCAACTCTGTCCCGGTGTGCAACAAATACAAACAAATACATAACACTAAAAAACACGGCAATAGGACAGACAACAAACAATCATAAGGGGGAATAAATAGTTAAAAATATTGATATAAAAATAGTATATAAAGTGCATTAAAAGTAAGTGTATGTGTGAGAATGGTTACAGTTATTGCATTATGTGTGGTGGTTGAGCAGCCTGACGGCCCAGGGGTAGAAACTGTTTTTGATTCCGGGCTGACAGGGCAATCTGAGGGGGGGAAACGAGAGAAACAAAATTAAATCCAAAGATAACATTCATACAAATTGTCGTAAAGGTCCCCTATTATACTGTTTTTCATCAATATATTATAGCTCTCAGATACAAAACATGTCTCTGAAGTGTTCGGCTCCAAATACCAAACACATCATGTTTGGTATGTGGCATCGTTAAGGCATCGTTGAGGCCTTAGATTAGATTTAATGCTTTTCCTTCCCCAAAAAATACTTGTAAAGGCAGTGTTTTTTGAAATTCTAAATCCTTTTAAACGCTATTTGATGGTGAACCATGTGCAGGATTGTCTCACAATAACAAAAGGGACTCATTAAAGAATAAAAACATTGCTCCATAATGATCCTGTACACTCCACATGGTACATTTGTGTTACCCACATGAAAACTACTGCAAAGATTATGCCTTGCAGAATAACTATGCAACCAAAGAGCATCATAAACAACATACCAACTATCTGCAATATATATATATATGCCGTTATAACCTATTTGCTAAATCCTCAGAACTGTTACAGGATGTGTTTTTTGTAAATTGTGTAACTTTTTTTATTATAATTTTTTTTTTATCTTGAATACATTTTTTTATGCATGCTACTTAGGTAACATTAAGCTGTCTTTTGCTTGTTTCTGCTGTAACAATGTACATTTCCCCTCTGTGGGACTAATAAAGGTATTCTGATTCTGATGCTGTCTGGGGTTAATTTTTTGGTAGAGATTTAAGCTGAATCCAGCAGTCTAATCGTACCCAGCGTCTCCACCACGTAGACCTCCTTGGTGTCGTTCCTGATGGCGTAGGTGTAGTAGAACCAGCAGTCGTTGGCGTCGCGCTCCTTGCAGTGGGTCAGGGGGAAGCTCTGGGCGTTGGGATGGGACAGATTACCGCGGCCCTTCACTTTTATCAGCTGCAAGTAGCTGCAGTCGCGCTCACACGTGTCCTTCTTCTCTCCGGCCGCGAACGCTCTGCACTGCACGCAGTCTCTGAGAGGACGAGGAAGAAGGGTTCATTTACTGTCTGTGTGTTTTATATATTCATTAGTCCATGTTCACCATGGCCTTTGACCCCTAACCCATCACAGTCCCCCTGCTTCCACTCCTACTGCTATTTATTTAATCTTTACTTTATTTGTCCCTTTTGTTTGTTTGTGCACCATGTAAAGCGGCCTTTGGTCCCTTGAAAGGCGCTATACAAATGTAATCTATTATTATTATTATTATTACACATTGGTAGATGTAGAGAAACATCTTGAGAAAGTGAACTACATGATGAAGAAAATGGAGGAATACAGAGGCAGACATGTAGCCTATTATTTAGAGACTCTATCAGGTCATGACACCAGAAATTAAAAACATTACATGTTTGTATTTATTTTAATGTATTAAATTATATTCCCAGCAAATGTAATGTCCAAACATTAAGGTATCAATTCTGTTTCAAAGAATTTACACACCAAGTAAGTAAAATCTTACTGCAAAGTCACCCATCTCTAACATTACCTTAAATCCTCTGACTTTCAAGTTCACAATTTCCAGCTAAGCATGCTAGCTCCAGACTCACTTGCTCAGGGTGCAGACCCCGGGGCAGGTGACGCAGATCTCGCAGGTAGGACCCTGGTATCTGGGGTTGGTGCATTTGCATCTTCCACACTCACACGTGCCGTGGCCGTTACAGATCTGCCCGTTCCTCTTGGCGAGGCAGGTGGCCGTCTCCAGCGTGCAGTCGCAAGCGCTGCCGGTGTAGTTAGCGTCACAGATGCACTCCCTGCACTCACAGCGGCCGTGTCCTGGGGAAGCACAGGGAAGAGTTACCACAGAGTTCAAACATCAAACACATTGACGTACCACTGCAACCTATACGCTCTTGTTGGATGGTCTTTCCCAGGGGGGGGGGTATCAGTCTGGTATCAGTACTTTACTCCATTACTTATTTTTCTGACCACTTTTTACTTTCTACTTCTTACATTTTCCAAACAGGCTGGTTCCTTTAGTTTGAATGTGTGTTTGGTGGCGTGATCATTATTATTTAGAGTCATTGTGTGCCTTGATTTGAACACGATCTGTGTATCCATCATTTCCTGGTCTTCTCTAAAGAAGAGGGACCAATGAAAACGTTGTCATGTTGCCGTTGTTCAGCATGGAAACATTCATTAGCTAACAATGACATTATTGTTCTATTAATATAAAGGGAGGTCAGGTACTCTTTAAAACAGCTGCTAGTTATGGGTACTTTTTACTTAAGTACATTTCAAAGCCTCTTTACTTTTACTTGAGTAAAGAAGTTTAGTCAGTACTTCTACTTTTACCAGAGTATTTTTAAACATGAGTATCTGTACTTCTACTTGAGTAAAGGATGTGTGTACTTTTGCCATGCATCTCTGGTCTTCCCTGACCAGGCGTAGTAGACTGAAACATGTCACATCCTTATATAAGGCTATTCTTGGTGCTCTTGCTCCTTATCTAAGGATCTACATAAACCGAAAATGCACAGGATCTTATCGGCTTCGCTCAGAGGACCCGTTTCTTCTAGCTGAACCAAAAGTCTGTACTGAACTGGGGAAACGGCGTTCAGTTACGCTGCTCCTGTGGCTTGGAACCAGCTGCAAACTGAGCTTAAACTCAGAGAGTTGGTTTCATTAAACAAATTCAAAGTGACTCTCAATGACCTTGAAGCCATTGTGTCTGTGAAAGCTTTGGCTAACTTGTTGTATGACCAGGGGTGCACATAACTGGTACGCAGGTACACATGCGCGACACAAATCTGATTTGCGTAACGTCACTTGTGTCACTTCGCGCACCTCAAAACAAAACACATATTTCGTCTACAGATGAAGCACTTACTTTCGGACTCCAGCTTTGGTGTTCCTGCCTACTGCAAGCCAACTCCCAGTTTGGAGGAAGGTCAAGCCCTCCCACTATTTTCCAAGAGGGCGTTGCCAGATTTTCTATTTCAGGTTTTAACCAGGAGATGGCGCTTCATTCATTGTGTCGTACACAGTGTAGTGGATAAGCTGCTTGAAGAGCATTTGAACATATAGTCTTTATATATTAAATAATCATAATAATAATGTAAATGTTTACATTACATTAAACCATGCATTTTGTAATGTCAGCATTTCATTTAGAAGAAAAGTAGTTAGTTGGTTATTTTCATGTCAATGGACACTGAATAATATTTTGGAATAGAGGATTCATAATATGTTTGCCGAGAACAAAATTAACGATCAAGCAGCATTTTAAATTCTAAATATCCCTGCAAATATAGCAATGATATTTCTGCTTCTATCTTTGCAAAACGAGTAAACAGTCACATTTGATCTTGATAAGGGATCAATGTGTGTAGTCTTTAATATTAAACATGATCGCTGGTAGATAGCCACAGAAGTCGTATCACAGTTTAATCTGAGCGGATCACTGTTTATCACAGCTCTCCACGCTGCTCCTGGGCGGAGCAGCTGAAGACTTCTCCACGCTGCTTTCAAACTGTGAGTAAACAATGTGGTGTGTGTTAGTCGTATCTTGGCTCTCTGAAATAAATATTGAAGCTAAATTACACAACAACTACATGTCCCACAATGCATTTCGTTCTGTGACTTGTGCTGCTTGCGCACTGTCTTAATCTCAGCCATATTTTAACCGCCGGCCGACAGGGGGCGAAAGAGACGAGTGAGCGATACAGGGAGAGAAACACAGAAGAAGAGATGAGAGCGCAGCAGAGAGAAGCGGAGAGGATATCTGTATAGTTCAATGTTCATTGACAATACATATTGAATTGTACTTTCTTTATTTGATTGGCAGTCAGTTGTTGATTACATGCAGACGTTGATAAAGCTACAGGTTACTTCAATATCACACTAATTCATGAAGCAACTTAGACATTTTGATGTTCCGGACCTTTGCATGGGGACATTTTCTTATTCTTTGTCATGTTCTCAGTTCTTATTACTTTATTAAGGCCTGCTTCATAATGTACTGTATCTAAATGTGTGTTCTCTCTTACAGACAGATTTCAAAGAGGAAAAGGAAGTGTCACGAAGAAACTTGCATTTCATTTGATGTTATAATGTGTATGCATCTACCTGTTGTATACTGTATGTTTATACTTGAAAAAATAAAAATATTTCAGCATCTGAACAAGTAACTTTTATATACATTTGGGCGAGTAAATGAGAAAATGTAAAATGCGCTGTCCCACGGTAATTCAGAAGGCTCACAGGTCACATTCCGAACATTATTAATAATAAATAAAGTCGTAATGTTACGAGAATAAAGTCATAATTACGAGATTAAAGTCGTAGTTTCATAAGTGACTTGAGAAGGAGACAACAGCAGCGTCCAGCAATACAATGAGGAATGTGGAGCATCTTGTGAAGCAGTACTTTAGTTTAGGCTTCTCAAATAACGAAATAGTTGATCTTTTGGCACATCAGCATCAGATTATCATAAGTATTATAACTTTGAATAGGTTGTGCAAGAAACTATGTCTATTTTATTTCGAAGAAAGAACCAAACGGATTTGGAGGAGATTGTCTCCTTTCAGCTAACCAGGAAGTGTTTTAGCACACCACGTGACGCATCTGAACGAATCACGTCGAACCCTTGTTCACAGGTCTCACTCATGGTCTCACTGCTTTCACACCGATTTGCATACTGTGTAGAGTGAGCGATTAGTTTATTCCCTCAGACGCAATTCAGGGGGGGAGGGGGGGAGAAAGTGTTCTCAAAGCTGGTAAAGGTGCAGCTAGTTTGAATGAGTTTGTATACTGCAGGGAAGCTTGTGAATTTACTCCAGGTGGAACTAAAGTCTGATTTAACACTTGGTTATATTTCACATCATTCATCCACATCTGTGAAGTAACTAAAGGTATTAAATATCATTTACCTCTGAACTGTAGAGGAGTACAATAACAAAGTAGCAAAACATTGAAATACTTAAAGTAAAGTCAAGAAATCTCTTTTTATCACTCCATAAATCAGAAAACACTGTCAACAGTATGATTTGCCTAATGTGGGACAGTCCTAAAAAGGGGCATGGATTGTGCAAGAGCAATGGTTATTTACAGGGCTTTAGTCTTCTAATGCATTATTTTAGATATTTAAGGTGAAGGGTAAATTATATTAAATAATTGGGGGTATGTGGGGCGTAATTGGGGGTCTCTGTTAAAATGGTATGACAAAGTCAGGGATAATGTTAGGGATAAATGTCTGAATTTAAAAAATGGCAATTAATTTAAGCCCAAATATTCATAGTAATTTTATAAATCCTTCCAACACACGTTGTAAAAAATAGCCTAAATTAAGAAATAATTTCAATAGGTCAGTAAAAAAAAGTAGAATATTGTGGTGACACTGATTAAGGACGTAATTCACGTATGGTTATGTTGCTACACGGACCCGTTAGGGGAAACACCGGTAGCTTTAGATTAGTCATTCCTGCTAGTTATTCTTACCAAGCAGACGTGTATTTTACCTGTCATGTCAACTGGTAATAAAGACTGGAATTCAATCCTTAACACTCCACCTCCGACTCCCTTGTACCGGCACCACACTGGTGACCCTGACTTTTCCGTCGAAGTATCCGGAGAATTTTTGAACATGACGGCTGCATTCGTTAAATTGCCGGAGTTCTGGGAGCACGCCGCGGAGGCCTGGTTTGCACACGTGGAGGCGCACTTCGCCTGCAGACAGGTCCGCGACGAGGAGTTGAAATATTACCACGTTGTGGCAGCGCTAGGAAACTCCACTTCGTCCAGGCTGGTGGGCTTCATTGCTTCTCCCCCGACCTATGGCAAGTACGAAGCGGTTAAGGCCCTTCTCATAAAAACATTCGGCCTATCGGCTAAGGAGAGGGCCCGCCAAATCCTAGATATTCGAGGCCTTGGGGACAGCAAGCCATCCCAACTCATGGAGAAGATGCTAAACCTGCTCGGGGGCGAGGATCCCCGGATATTGTTCACGGAGATTTTCCTGAGCCACTTACCTCCTCGGGTCCAGACGGCGTTGGCCAACACTCCGGTCGCAGAGCCACGGGCCTTGGCGGAGGAAGCTGATCGATTCTTCATGGCAGCCCAGCAGCCCGCAGCAGAGCCGTTAGCCGCAGCATTCGGCGGTTCATCGGCTGTCATGAAGAAGTGGCGGAGGCCTGACACGGCTGTGTCAGGCCGACAGGGAGACACCGGAGAGTGCTTTTTCCACGCACGGTTTGGGACAATGGCGAAGAAATGCGTCGCCCCGTGCAGCTACAAACCCCCGGGAAACAGAGGGGCCGGCGCTCGTTAGTAGCCTCGAGCGCCGGCGGCACGGGCAGACTACTTTTCGTCAGTGACAGTATTTCAGGGAGCCTTTTTCTGTGTGACACGGGCGCGCAACGGAGCGTAGTTCCCGCGTCGAGTGAAGACGTCACCCGCGGTGGGCACGGTCCACATTTGTCGACGGCGAACGGCGGCCATATTCGCACGTACGGCACGAGGACTATGTGTTTATGCATCAGTGGACAACGTTTCAAATGGGATTTTGTGACGGCAGACATTTCTTTTCCCCTCCTCGGGGCGGATTTTCTGTGTGCTCACGGACTTTTAGTGGACGTTAAGAACAGACGTTTAGTGGATGCTTTGACATTTTCCTCCCTCGTGTGCACACTAGGCAGCGCAGCATACAACGGGCTGTCGGGCTCGCTGACGGGGGCGGACACTTTTCTCAGACTTTTGGCCGAGTTTCCAGACCTGTCACTGCCCACTTTTTCTGCACTTTCCACCAAGCATGGCGTGGAGCACCACGTCACCACCGAGGGACCTCCTGTCTACGCCAGGGCCCGACGGTTGAACCCTTCTAAGCTGACTGTAGCGAGGGCGGAATTCGCAACCATGGAGCGCCTGGGCATCGTCCGCCGCTCTAACAGCCCGTGGGCTTCCCCTCTGCACGTCGTACCCAAACCGAACGGCGGGTTCCGCCCGTGCGGGGATTACCGACGGCTCAACGACGCCACTACGCCTGACCGCTATCCTGTGCCGCACATTCAGGATTTTTCGGCGCATCTGGCCGGCACGGGGGTGTTCTCAAAGGTGGACCTGGTGCGTGGATATCACCAGGTGCCCATGCACCCCCTGGACATTCCCAAGACCGCGGTGATAACCCCTTTTGGTCTTTTCGAGTTTCTGCGGATGCCTTTTGGACTCAAAAACGCTGCTCAGACCTTCCAGCGCCTGATGGACTCGGTGCTGCGGGACCTGCCTTTCGTTTTTGTCTATCTGGACGACATACTCGTCGCCAGCGCTACGGTGCAGGAGCACTTAGCTCACCTCCGAGCCCTGTTCACGCGGCTCAGCGAACACGGATTAATCATCAATCCTGCAAAGTGCCAATTTGGAGTATCTGACATTGATTTCCTCGGGCATCGCGTCACCAAGGGCGGTGCTGCACCTCTGCCGGCGAAGGTGGAAGCTGTGCAGGCTTTTCCCCGCCTGCTCACAGCCAGGGCTCTCCGTGAGTTTCTGGGGATGGTGACTTTCTACCACCGTTTCATCGCTGCTGACGTAATGCGGCCGCTGTACGAGGCGTTGAAGGGCACGACCCCCGTCCAGGCGATCGACTGGACAGCGGAAGCGGACGCAGCGTTTGCCGGGGTCAAGACAGCGTTGGCTCAGGCGGCTTTGCTGGCTCATCCTTCTTCCGAGGCCCCCATTTCCATCACCACGGACGCATCGGACTACGCAGTCGGCGCAGTGCACGAGCAGTGGGTCCAGGGCGCTTGGCAGCCACTTGCCTTTTTCAGCCGCCAGCTGACGCCCAGAGAACGCAAGTACAGTGCTTTTGACCGGGAGCTCCTGGGTCTTTACTTGGCCGTGAGACATTTCCGTTTTATGCTGGAAGGCAGGGAGTTTACGGCGTTTGTCGATCACAAGCCGCTCACCTTCGCCATGTCAAAGGTGGCGGAGCCTTGGTCGGCCCGTCAGCAGAGGCAGCTGTCCTACATATCAGAGTTCACTACGGACATTAAGCACGTGGCCGGGAAGTCGAATCTGGTCGCAGATTGCCTCTCCAGGGTCGTTATCGGCGCCGTCCAGCTGGGGCTGGATTATAGTCACATGGCGGCAGACCAAGTTGCCGACCCCGCCGTCCAGACTCTGTTGCTGGGGAGCACGGGGTTGGATCTACAAAGTGTGGTGTTCGACGACGCGGGCGCTACTCTTCTCTGCGACGTCTCTACGGGCCTGTCGCGGCCTGTCGTTCCCGCCAGTTGGAGGCGTCCTGTTTTTGAAGCGGTGCATGGACTGTCACACCCCGGTGTCAAAGCTTCCGTACGCTTGGTCGCGGGGAAGTTCGTTTGGCTGGGGCTGAAGAAGGACGTCAGGACGTGGGCCAGAGAATGTGTGGCTTGTCAACGCGCTAAAGTGCACCGTCACACGAAGGCCCCGTTGGAGCGTTTTGCAGTACCTGAGAGGAGGTTTGATCATGTGAACATCGACCTGGTGGGCCCGTTACCCTCCTCTCAAGGTTTTTCCTACCTCCTCACCATGGTGGACAGGACGACCCGGTGGCCGGAGGCGGTTCCTCTCGTCTCGACGACGGCTGCAGACGTAGCCCGGGCCTTCATCGCGACGTGGGTGTGTCGTTTTGGCACCCCGTCAGACATTTCCTCGGACAGAGGCTCTCAATTCACGTCCGAGCTCTGGAATGCTGTAGCAGGCAGTTTAGGGGTTAAGCTGCACAGGACTACCGCTTACCACCCCCAGGCTAACGGCCTCTGCGAGCGTTTCCACCGCTCCATGAAGGCGGCCCTCAAAGCCGGGCTTACGGACGGCAACTGGGTCGACAAGCTGCCTTGGGTGATGCTGGGCCTGAGAACCGCACCCAAGGAGGACCTGCAGTGCTCTACGGCAGAGATGGTCTACGGTCAGCCGTTGAGGGTTCCAGGGGATTTCCTCCCTAATGCTACATCTCCTTGGTCGGCTACGGCTCAGCGGGTGGTCCTGCGGGACGCAGCGGAGACTTTCGCTCCAGTTCCGACTTCACAACACTGTGCACCTATGTCTCGGGTTCCCGTGGAACTGCGCTCGGCTGAGCATGTTTTCATACGCCACGACGCGCACAGAGGCCCCCTGCAACCCCCTTATGATGGACCTTTCCGGGTTTTAGAACAAGGGGACAAGCACCTGGTGGTCGACATGGGCGGTAAGGCCGAGCACGTCTCGGTTGACCGGGTGAAGGCTACTCACTTGGACGTTGATCAGCCAGTAGTGTTGGCCCGGTTGCCGAGACGGGGCCGACCCCCAGCTTTGATTCCTGTGGGGCGGGGTGAGTCTGCTGTTCAGTTGCCTGCTCTGACGGAGGCCGCACAGGCGGAGGTCGCTGTACCGACCCCGGTGCGCAGGTCTCGTAGAGGCAGGCGTGTTGTTCCCCCCCGCCACAGGGATTTTGTTTATTCGTGAATTCTGGGGGGGCTTGTGTGGTGACACTGATTAAGGACGTATGGTTATGTTGCTACACGGACCCGTTAGGGGAAACACCGGTAGCTTTAGATTAGTCATTCCTGCTAGTTATTCTTACCAAGCAGACGTGTATTTTACCTGTCATGTCAACTGGTAATAAAGACTGGAATTCAATCCTTAACACTCCACCTCTGACTCCCTTGTACCGGCACCACAATATGCATAAATCTGTTTTATTATACATCCATGGTTAGAACGACATTTCCGCATAGCTGTCCACATTCCTGGATTCACGTCTTTCTCTTCAGACATTCCAGGCCTTCCAGCCAGGCCTTGGGGGACACACGCTGTAGTACATATGCCGGGCCTGTAACTGGCGCTGTAACTTCCTCCACAAAAGCAGCGAAGAAGCATAGTTGTCATGCAGAGGGAACCGGGCAGAGTTTTTCGCCAGTCAATGTGTATTAAAGTTGAAATCTTCCGGACAAAATTATAAAAGTGCCGGTCAAAGGTCTTCTTTGTTATTTATTGAGCATTAAAATAAATGAACAACGACTCTATAGGCCAATAATATATAAAATACACGGAGCCTCTCTTTTTCCTCCCTCTCTTTCGGGCAGCTGTCTCATGCAGCAGCTTATCCAGTAATGAGTGACCCGGCCGACAGTACAAATAAACATATTTATAACTAGTTTAGGTAGTGAATATGAGGAGAAGAGGCGTGTGGATATAAGCAATTAATGTAACATGTCGAAATCTGTTTTACGCGATGTCACAACGGACTATTTTTCTTAGCGGATGCATGTCAATTTATATCAATACATACAACTATTTTTTAAATCAATAAAAACATTTTCTAAATCCATAAAAGCATTTCAATTAATATTGGGAGTCATGTCGTTACTTTGTTGAGAATTTGGCCATGTAATAAACGGGATAATTTGCAGCGACTTGTTCCTTATGGGGAACACCCTTCATGCTAAGCAAGATCCCTCCGCTACACCGTCGAGGCTCCATTAAAAATATACATATATTTGTAGTGAGTTACTGACGTTCATATTGAGTTTAAGATGATGCTTAATTTAGGATTAAAAATCGAGAGCCGGGCTGCATTTCCTCCCGTTCGTTTTTTTCGACTACAGTACATTAAGTTCCGCTGACCGCTGTACATCCAGCGTACTGTACAGTATCAGACTTTATTTCACATGAGCACCAGTGTGGAACCCCACTGCACCCCCTGGTGGATCAATGATCCATTGCAGCTGGCTTCATTATAATTACATTTATTTAAAACGGGGGCGGTCTCAAGTCAAGCTGGAGGCTTTCCCTTGAGCGAGGGCAGACCACTTACCAATCACTGCCCTCGCATTTCAAACTGTCCGAAAGTAAGTGCTTCATCTGTACACGTGTTTCTTGTCAACACTCAATGGAGTAAACTACTAGACATGTAAAAAAAAAACAAAGACATTAAGCAGCTTTGCCGTTGCCGTTTCGCTCCCTGCAAAACATCTTCGGATTTTCTATGACTGATTGAACTGGAGCTGGGCGAGCCGCGCAGGACATAACTGACGGACCTGTGAAGCTTTACAGGAGGCAGAGGCTTAGATCACTGGACGACAGAGTTGTTCACCTTGTGCACAGACAGGGTTAACGTCGGTATGAACAACAGAATTGTGCCAAAACTCCGCCAACTGGCTTGCAGTGGGAGACTCCCCTGTGCACATTCTGTGCCCCGCTCACACACTGGAGAACTGCGCAAAATCAGCTGATCACAACGTTGACACTCTGTGGTCAAGCTGCAGAAGTTTTATTTACAACAAAGTGGAGTAAAACACACAGTTACAAACTTACTCAGGGTGTTAATGGAAGAGTTTGAAATCAGACAGAGGTGGAAGAAGTACTCATATCTTGTGTAGGAATACTCTGTTACAGTAAAAGTCCTGCATTCAAAATGTTACTCGAGTAAAATTTGAACAGTATTATCAAAATATAGTTAAAGTACTAAAAGTAAAAGTAGTGACTGTGCAGATTGGTCCATTTCAGAATAATATATATGATATGTTTTATAATGATTGATCATTAAAGTGTTCTCAAAGCTGGTAAAGGTGCAGCTAGTTGCAATGACTTTGTATACTGCTTGTGAATTTACTCCAGGTGGAACTACAGTCTGATTTAAGACTTGATTAGATTTCACATCATTAATCCAGATCAGTAAAGTAGCCTAACTAAAGGTATTATAGCGACAGCAGGAAACAAACAAAGTCACTGAGAGGCTGAGGCCGGGCCTGTTTGATATTGTGTGACACGCTACAAAAAAGTACTTGCTGAAATCAAAAACTCTGTTGCAAAATAATGTGGTTTAATGAAAACAGGGATAATCAACTTATACTCCTTGAACATGTACATTGTTATATTAATCGAAGCAATCATTTCAACTTACGGTCAACAAAAAAGTACAGCGGCCCTGTGTCACCCTCTCTTCCACACAGAGTGCCGCCCATATCCATGTGACCCAAGCTAACCAATCAATAGTGATCAAACAAATATCTTATATTAAAACATAAATGATTACTAAACATGTTTCATGGCTCCTACAGGTATTACATGCATGTAATTGAGTAAAAGCACACAATTTACCTCTCAACTGTAGTGGAGTAGAAGTACAAAGTAGCATCAAAGTCAAGAATCTCAAAATGTTACTTAAGTACAGTACTTGAATAAGTGTACTTAGTAACTTCCCACATCTGAAATCAGATATGACTTCAAGTCATGTGATAATTTCTTAGTATTTGATCCTTCAACTTGGCCTCAGGAAATGCAAGGACGTCACAGTTTTGGCAACACGTTTTGGAGAAAGCAAATCGGAGGCTTAAAAAGAGACAGGGAGGTGTGTCATGGCTTCCTTCCTTGTCTTTCCATCAAGCCACTAGACGCCTTAAACAGACAGTTCTAACTCGTTTCTTTCCTTTAAATTACTCACAGTTTGAAGTGTTGCTTGGCCTCCGATGGTTTAGAAGGTGTTGCGATGTGTTTGCTCAAAATAAAATAACAAACTTTTGCACATGCAACAAAGAAAATAGGCCTTTACAATATTCAAAAGAAATAGGCAAAACTCAAATAAAACAAACAACTTAGGTATTCTTTCTTTCTTGATAATGCTTATAACTTAATAACTTAAAGGGTACTTGTACGATTTGTATGTAAGTGTACGTGTACGGTACGGTTAATAACTGTTCCTCGACAGCGTCTCTCAACAGGTTGCCCATCACTGTGGCTTTAGCACAGGCGCCGTGGGAATTGTATTCCTTTATAGTGCGTTGACTACAGACGTCACAATTAGGTGGCCTTTCTTGTAAAATCAAAATACTGGCTCTATCAAGGTGTATCTTCATCATTTTCATCATCTAGCATGCAAGAAGTGTAAATAGACAGTGAAGGAGACACTGTGGAGGTGAGTACCAAACGCTGTCTCCTGGTACTCATCTCAGTAACTCACTAACAAAGTTATCTGCACCCGTGTGTATGACTGTTATGATTGTGTGTTTTAAAATAGTCTGTAACTGTGCCGTTACCATTCGTGCGCCAGGACTCTCTTGAAAAATATAATTTTTTATCTCAATGAGACCTATCTTTCAAAAGCAAACTGAAAACCCATCTCTTCACATCCATCTTCCTTGTAAACTAATTTCCATTCAACATTACCATCACTTCTATGGCGGCAAATCTCTGTCATAAATCGCGAGGGCATATGAGATCCACGCGAGCACAAGTCAAGCAGCCGCGGACGTATATTATTTTCGCGAGCACTAAAACGGCACTCGCGCGAGAGCAACATTGAAGCCTGCAGGGGAGAAACATGCCTTGAGCATGTGCAGCATCTACATGAGCTCTCCTTGGTCCAGTGGCGGCGCTAGGGGGTGGCTACTTGGGCTCAAGCCCCGGATGTTTTCTGAAAAGCCCCGGATGTTTCACTTAAAAAAAAAAAAAAAATTAAATATTTTTTATTTTTTATTTTTTAAAACGACTCAGGAGTAATGTGCAGTACCGGAGTCCACCAGAGAGGCAGCCGCTGCGGGACAGTAGCCTCCGTACTGCGTAGCCTTCCCTGCCCTGAAGAAGAAGTGATCCTTCCTATTTCCTGACGAGTTTTAAGCAGGCGCCACAAGCTGCAGCAGCAGCAGTATCAGCAGCTAACAACAATGTCATCACCAGCAGTGAAGACATGGATGATGTTTCAGGTTTGTGAATCTAATGGTGATATCTGCACTCTGGCTGACTGAGCAAGAAGTGACAAAGAGTGATGTAACGTTAATGTTATAGCTAGTAAACATGGAGTAACCACACTAAGTATACCCTTATATGTTAGTATACAGAACATGACTAAAAATTATCCTAACATGTAACGTTAACCCTTCATACCTCAGTCTACTTTTAAGACACTAAAATAACGTAAAATTCCAATTTGTATTTTGTTTTCGCGTGTGGAATTATACCGGCTCTCGTTTCAGTACACATAACAACGGAACCATAACAACGGAACTGACAGGCAACCCTCTGATTGGCTGTGACTGCATCCACTCAGAGTGTCCGATTCAGAAACGTGACTCTTACACTCTTTACGTCACAAACAAAGATGGTGGATGAGAATAGATCTATAAAAGACACATTCGTTTCACCGAAATAAGTAAACGACTGTATTTGAGTGAGTTAAGGCATTAGTTTGCTTCATTAAAGGGTGTTAATGAATAAGTGTTCTCCAGTGCCTTTTGTCCGCTTTAAGGTATCATTAAGGTAGGGTTAATGTTGCTCTCAAAATGCACCAGATTGATGCATTTCACTTCAATATTAAAAAAAAAATCTTCCCGGGGGAGCATGTCCCCGGACCCCCCTAGAGGAGACGACGACCCCCCTAAAGGATGTTCGGTCCACCCCCTACTTGTAAAAAATAGCACTTTACCCCTGCACCCCCCCGTCCCCCCAACAACTCCTGGGCTAAGCCCCGGATCTCCTACAATCCTAAATCCGCCTCTGCCTTGGTCTGCTGCGCTCTCGCGAGCAATTCCTCCTCTTCTGCTCGTGAAACTCTGGCCTGCTCTCGCGCGCGGAGAAATGTTAGGAAGTGGGCGTACCGTGTCCCAGTAACGCCAAATCTAATTGGTTACACCCAGGTTACACCCCTCCTCTTTTATGATTGGCCGATTTCAAATGAAGAGTGATATTGGAGCGGGAAAGCCCCGCGCAGAAGAAGAATTGCTGACGACAAGGAGGTACGTACAAAAAGAATACCGGTTTAACATAACTATCATTGTATCTGCTTGACAGGCATTTAAGATATTGACATTGCATTATTTACAAGCCAAGGTATAAGAAGAAAGTGACACAGCTGTCTGCCCGCAATAATAAAAGTTAGCTAAAGTTAACTGTTAGCAGATCTGGATAAACAAGACGACATGTCTTTGCACTGTGATTGTGACAATCAATTTGACTATTTCTTGTTTGTGTCTGTTTTAACAGATAGAGTTACAAAATGCTACCAGGCGTGTTGTTGACTTGCTGAGAAGTGCCTTGGCTGAACCAACTTCTCAAAATCGTAAGTGAAACTAGGGGGAGATCACTTGTCTTCACAGATTCATATAATGGTCAGTCGTTTACTAAAAATTGCAGCTGCAATCTTGGCCGGCGGAAGCGCGCCGAGGTGTTTCAGTGACAGTTTTACCAACCCATATTAAAACCAGAGTGAAAAACTGATTTTCCCCATGGGGGATAATTAAAGGTTCATCTTCTTCTTGTTCTTCTTCTATTTATTTTCAGGGCTTGTGACTATCTGGGTAATGTTTAATTAATGAAGCCTTTATATATTCTAACTACTTTACGTATTTAGTACTCAGTTTATTTAGATTCTAGGGAATCATAGACATCTTTAAATTGTGTTCACAGATGAAGTACAGGTTCAGGGAGAGCAGGTGGAGGTGGGCAACAGACAGCCTACTATACAGGGACAGCAGCAGTCTGCTCTTGGCAACAGGCAGCAGGCTGGGACAAGGCAGCGTCAGGTAGTCCAGGGGCAGCAGCAACAAAGGACCCCTGGCTTTCCTTCTACAGCAGGAAATACAGTGGATCAAAATATGGCCAGGTTTGGATCCGTTAGGAAATAAAGATTGTTCTGAACTGAATTGTCATTGTAATAACTCAGCAATTGACTATAATTCAGGGTATTTTTTAATAGAAATTAACGCTCTTCAGATTGTTTAGAATGAATATATTGTATAACAGCTTCTTAAATGCCTCTCTTACACATTGTTTTCAACTCCTCAGGGCTTTCCCCGGCCTATTCAAATCAAAATCCGGTAAAAGCTATACCCCATCTCCCAAAAGAAGGGCTCTTAGGTCAACCCCAATCCAGTTCTTTCTGCTCAATAAGTGCACAGAAAGAACACCAAAGTCATCGGATGAAATGGTCCTTCTCCAGGCTGGACTTGGCAGGAGGACTCTCAATATCCCCGAAAATGCTGACCACTCCCAGGTAAAATAGAAAAAATAATAAGGAAAGGAGTCAAGATAATATGAGAAGCACTTTATTGATCCCAATTTGGGGCCATTTTTTATGTATTACTGTAGTTTCCCAATCCACTGAAGTACTACTGGTCACAAATCAGCTTCAACAGAGGTGACGTGTGGAGGGTTATAGTTCTAACTGCACACTTGTTTTGCTCTTCCCACATAGATATCATATATACTTATGGAATCGTATTCGAAAATGGCACCATTGGAAGGGGCCTGGATGCTACATAAAGCTGCTGGTAAGATAAAATCTCCCTTATTAAATTCAACTGTGGTCTAGTATTTCTGCAGTTAAATCCTATGTATACTCTTTATCTTCTCCTACAATAGCTGCTCTTATAATAGCTCATCAATGCCCTTGATGGTTATCATATTTACCTACCCTCTTGTTTTTAGCAATTCATGAGAAAGCCTAACACTGCAAGTGTGCATCTTGTTAAAATCAACTGCCTCCCCTAGAACATTCTGTGCATTAAATAACATCCACTTGTTTGTACACATTTCCACATAGGAGGATCAGGCCAGCGGAAATGAAGTGTTTTGGTACCTGAGGCAGAGGGTTACACGGGGGCCTCCCTTGCCAAAGCTTTAGGTGGAAAAGGCTGTCTATATATAATGCCCATCCAGGACACTTTAGACACCTCCCCCTTGCCCTACTCATCGAAGGAGTTCGAAAATATGCCAAAAGCCAGATGTGCCACATGTCATCTACGAATGCCTGTCCAGCTGTTGGCTTTACACGCACAAGAGTGTGGACCAAGCGGCTGTTCTGACTGCATGGATCTGGAACCGGTAATGTTATTCCACAAATAACTATGCAGGATCATTGTCATACTGAATCGACAGCTTTTTTAACTGGTTACGATTTTCAGGATCTGGACCCAGATTCAGATGAGGGTTTTGAGTGCTTTTTCTCTGAAAACAGCTGCAGCGAAAAACAACGCTATGAGTATGCTGAGAGTGAACCTTTATATATACAGTCTATGGAGTGAACCCAAACACTGAGCTACAAGAGGAAAGTTCCGTAGAGCTTTGGGGAATTTAGGAGTTGGTGATGGTTTTATCTCTGCGTACATCACTGCGGGCAACAACAACAAATTATATTAAAGCATCACAGTTTTCTTAACAATTCATTGTTATTAGCCAGGTACATACATTTAAAAAAGCATTTGTGCCTTTGTTGTTTTTTCAGGACTGTGGGAGAAATAATGTCTGCCAGCTTGGCCCAAGGAGGACCAGCTCCAAATTTCCTGATGCCTTGGTGCTACAAGTTCCTGTGCACTGGGTCCCTGGACTTGGGAAACTTGGACAAAAGCGATGTGGGAGATGATCAATATACTGATCTCTTATCAAAAGTAAGAACATAAACACTTAGTTGGCAGCCTAACCTTAATTACAGCAACATTACTGACCGCACAGTTACAGTCTTTGTAACATGAGCCTTTCTTGACATAAAAAAGCAAAGACTAATCATCAGTCTAGATCTCACAAAGCACCGAGACAACCATGATATGATCACACTTTCTTGATCACCAGGAAGAACATTCTAATTTCAGGTGGAGGCAGCCACTGACACAACAATTCAAGCTCTCACAGAGGAGATCTTGAACTGTGGTTACACAGGATTAATCGGCTTGGAGAAAAAGGGCGAAATAATCCGGTATGTTAGAGATGTTGGTGCTTAATGTATTGTTTCAGAATACAAAATGTGTGTGTAATGTGTATGAATGTTTCTAGATTTGATCTAAAAAAAACATAAAAACTACAACTCCACATTTTGGCATCATCACCTGACAACATGGTGAAGCTATAACAATCCCTTTTTCACTGTGGTCTATCATTTAACCATACTCCCACTGAGGAAAGTCATTATGTCACTGTATTATGTAGATGCTCTGGTCATTATTGCCCGACCAGACTTGCCATTGTGCCATAATTGGGTTCCCATGTTTTGGGGATAAAATGGCCTTTTTTAAGGAAATACTCCAACCGTGGTTAAATTAATTATATTCCCTAATAAAACATTACACATTACATTACCCATAAATTCTTAAAGTTTTACATATTTTGTGATTAATCATGTTTATTTTTGTTTTACATGTTATGTTGTTTGTATTTGTGCATGTCATTTATTACAAAAACAGTGCTATTGTCCTCCATGCAAACTTGAGGCTGTTCCCGATGCTGCTGCAGATTAAGGATGGCTTGAACCTGTATGGCTTGTGCAATATCATGGCCAAATACCCTGATATCTGTCAGCCTTTGTTTGTACCAGGGGTAGAAATGACAGTAAGTGCACCATAGATACCATTTTAAGATTGTAGATTGAGTTAAAATGGTGTGCTCTGTGTGCGTCAGTTAGTCTTAAATGCAAGAGTGATAAGTGTTCAGTGCATCATCTAGGTGTTTATATGCTAAAATATAGGAAGAATACAATTTAAATCCATCTTAAATCCTTATTAAACTGAACAATATACACCTGTTTGTTGTTGAAATACGTGGTAATAGCACACTCACCTGATACTAGCTGGATTTCAGGTCTGCTTCACGCTAAAACTATTATACAAAAAAGGCAATGAACCCTCAGTCTCTAAAAATATACAAAGGTACAACATGAATGACTGGTTACTGCTCCCATGTAGTCTACATTCTTACACATCTTAGGTGCCTCATGAATGATGGAAAAAGTAAAGGCCAAGGGATCTCAGTAACAATGTACAGTATATCACAGCGTTTAACAACTATTATAAGGTCCAAATGGATTACACCATTGTAAAACAATATCAAAACCATGAATCTGTCCAATGGTACTATAGACATTTAGCCTTTCTCAAGAGGCTCTGGTATGGCGATGAGATTGTTTTATATTACATTTTTATATATATACTGAAAACTGGATTGTGCTAATGGATGCTCTGCTTTCATTTGACAGGCTGATGCAGACTTCATCATATCTGTGTGCCAAGCAGAATTCAGTGAGAGAGGCTCAAACAAGGAACAGGTGGAGGTGACTTTAATGAATCATCTGCAGGATTTCCTCCAGGATATGGAGCAAGGTACAATAATTTGCTGTTCTGTGACTGAAATGTAACCATCTTTGTTGGTTCATAAAATCAAATAAATAACACATTTACAATATCTCTTAAAATATATATCATCTGCAGTACAAACGTTGTGCCTGAAAATGTCATCTTAAAATGTTAGTTATATTTATTGCCTCTAATTTCAGACAAAACTGATTCAGGGATAGAGAATGCTGCACTTCCCTCATTGTCTCCAAAAGCATTTCTTCAGTGGATAACCGGGCAAGGCCATGTTCCTGTCCTGCAGGAAGAGAAGAGATGTTTCAAAGTGAATGTTAAGTTCAATCATCACTGCCAGTCACAGTTTGGGGAACACAGCATATGTTATCCATCTGTTGCAGCTTGCAGTAGAACCATCACCTTCCCTGTCCAACACATGAGATCATATGCCGATTTCAAAATGGTCCTGGTGGAGGCGTTCCATCTGGGACAAGAATTCTCACTGGTGTAGATGAATAAGTTATTCATGCAACTGTTGTGGCTGGTTTAGTTCACTTTAAAAGTTTTAACTTTTAGTTTTTAAGACTGCCACAGATGAAAAACATTTAAAACGGGAAGAAAACATTTGTTCTAAATAAAAAAATGTTTGAAACTTTGACTTGGTCTTTTTCATATGTCTACATATATATGGCACAGCAGGTGGTGCTCAGACTTACCAACATGACAGTTGCTCACTGGAAGATTTGAAGACAACGACAGTAAATGTCTCGACCATGGGAGTCGGACGGGTCGGTAGGGTCCACAGCAGCTTGAAGGGCTGCCATATCTTGCTCATTTATGGGCGTGGGAAATTCTGGAACAACAAGCCCAGACTCTTGTAGGGACTCATCACAGTAAAGGGCACTCTCCCAATCTATGTCAAGTTCTCGCAGATCCTAGGATTCAAATAGCAGTTTAAATAAAGCATACATTTTACAGTGCAATATTCAAGAATGTACAGCTTGAATCAATGTATGTTCAACAGAGATAATTGTACAAAAGTAAGTGTGCACCTCAACATTCTCAGCCTCATCCGTGCTGTTTTGCAGCAGGCCCAACTGCCACAACTGCTGAGGGGTCATGTTTCCCTCGGTGCGGAGTGGGTGATGGTTCCAAACAGCTCTTGAAGAGCTTGGATTATTTCTTGCGGTATGTCAACATGTCTTGAAAGTGCTTGCAGGAGGTACAGCTCCTGGCGACATGCAAACTCCAGGAAATCCAGGTCAAGTGGTGCTCGAATGAGTGCAAGCTCAAACTTCGACAGGAGTCTCTCCAGGATCTGCCGTTTCAGAATATGCTGTGAAGAAAAATAAAGTACACTTTAATGAACTAAATTAATACTTGAGGAAGATACCTTGAATATATGTGTTTGTAAACCCTAACTAAGGTGTAACAGTCCTTTTTTCAGGTGGAGCTAATATTTCCTTCTGGTCAGAGTTTGTTAATTCAGTTATGACGCTATACCACAATTATCTATTCACTATTTTATTTATTTATTTAATTATATTTTTAAGAAATGTGGTAAATCTTTATTGAAACAATTATGTAAAATACAGAATAAGGCACATAAACATCAATGTTCATCATAAACATTCCAAAAAATAAGCTGAGGGCATTTGAACAGAAAAGAAAGTAGTCATTCAGAAATTAAAGTGCCAAGAAACTTGCACAATTCTTGGGCTTTTTTACATTTGCATCATTTTATACTTTTTTTGTATAGTATTATTTATTTGAGAAAGGCAATACATACAAACTGGGGACATTTTGAAAAAGCGACATTTGTGAATAAAATATTTTTGCTAAAGTGATCAAAATTATTAATTCCAAATTCAGTTTTTGAAAGCTACATTTTATATTATCATATGTCAAGACCGAAAAGGTAATTGTTTCTTATCTTTATAATAGAATTGTTGGAATACTTTTGAAAAATATGTATAAAAATGTATTATCTAAAAAACGTAATCCATTTATAAGTAAGGACGGCTCCACAGAATACAAAAGCATGCCTTTAATTAAAACATTCATTCAATCATTAGTAAAGTAAAGTAGTTAACTTACGTGAGACGTTTCCACAGCCATATTTCATCACGTTTGGAGAGGGCAAAACAAACAGTACTTCTTGGTTTAAATCCAGACAACGGGCAATCATAAAAGAGGAGGGGTGTAACCAATTAGATTTGGCGTTACTGGGACACGGTACGCCCTCTGGGTACGCCCACTTCCTAACATTTCTCCGCGCGCGAGAGCAGGCCAGAGTTTCACGAGCAGAAGAGGAGGAATTGCTCGCGAGAGCGCAGCAGACCAAGGAGAGCTCATGTAGATGCTGCACATGCTCAAGGCATGTTTCTCCCCTGCAGGCTTCAATGTTGCTCTCGCGCGAGTGCCGTTTTAGTGCTCGCGAAAATAATATACGTCCGCGGCTGCTTGACTTGTGCTCGCATGGATCTCATATGCCCTCGCGATTTATGACAGAGATTTGCCGCCATACACTTCAGTCACATGCTTTTATCACATGGCAATACATGTTGATGTTTTATAATGTTTTTTATAATTGTTATGCTATGACGTTTGTATTTTGTTTTTGTCTTTGCTTTTGTTTGCTTTGTACAGGCCTTTGAGGCATTTATTGTGATTTGGGGCTTTATTACATTTTGATTTGATTTGATAATACTGGTTAAATAAAAGGTAAAATAAAGAGTTTACAGTGAGAACGGTTTCAGTCTAAATAACTCTATTTCTACAATCTTCACCTCCACAGAGCTTGTTGTTGGCGCGATCGCATTTGAAGTTGTCGCACTCGCAGTACTTCCCGCTGTAGATCTCTGCAGGGTTGTCTCGCTTCTCGCATTCGCATGTGCCACAGACACAGTCTCCGTTGTTGCTGCAGATGTCCGTACTGTTGTCCTTTCGACAGTTAGCATCCTCACAATTTCTCTTCTTCAGGGACTCCAGATCATCGCAGCGAGCCGACGTGGACTCACCCACAGTGAGGAAGTTCTGTGGAAAAGGAGAGAGGTTTTTGTGAGTAAATGTGTTTTACATACCCAATTAATATGCTAACTACTTCTTTCACAGATTTTGATTTGATTTATTTCAAATGTGTAAAACTATAATACAAAAATGTAACATGAAAATTATTATACAATACAAAATTGTGTCAAATTGATATACAAAAATATTAATGATTCTAAATTATATATTATATTATATATATAATTTACTTAATTACACATCCGAAAAAGGGTGGGAAGAAGTTTGCAATTATTTATATTCTCCGAAAAACAAAATTACTAACATATATATAAATTATTTTCTTTTATTTATTTTTTCTTAAAGAAATACATTTGTTATTGAAAAACTAAAAAAACTAAAGACATCAGATAGAAAGATGTTCTCCAAGTGTGAGAACGACCGTTGAGCGGCCTCCTCCATCATTTTCACCTCCTCACTTGGTCAATCCCACTTCTGACACCATTTGTGAGAACGACCGTTGAGCGGCCCAGACCAAGCAAGGAGGCAGAGGCAGAACGTCCAAAAATATAACCCGACGTGGGCATTTATTAAAATCACACTCATATGACACAGCCTCAATCTGCTGTTCCTGTGCACACAGTCACCAGCCACCACAAGGCTCTCACACACTACTATCTAACACAGACAGGGAAACAAAGCCTAAATACCCACACTAATTAGCAATTAGACACAGGTGGGGGGGGAGGAGAGAACACAGGGCACCAGGTGCACACAATCAATAGCCACAGACATGGGGGAAGGGGAACACTTTTAACATGAAACCAGGAAACAGAGACAGATAAACTAGTTACATAAATTACATATATTCCCATGCTTCCTGTGCAATGTTTTTAGTGCTATATTACCCGTAACGGAGGCCGAGATCTATGGGCCCAGAGATCACCTCCGTTACACCAAGTATCAGGAACTTAAAGGTCACCTATCATGCTATTTGTAGGCAATAGCATAGGTCTCAGATATATAAAAATATATAAAAAACATATCTATGAAGTGTTTTGCTCAAAATACCAAACAGATCACCCATTCTAGCCATGCCTCATCCCTCTATTTCACTTCCTGTTTCAAAAGTGCTGATTTGAGGTATAAAGCTTTAAAAAATAAGAAAAATTGATTAAAAAAAAGGAAAAGGAGGGGGCTGAGCTCATGCGGGACCCGGCAGCTACTGTCTAAACTAAATACTGCCGTGATGAAACGCCATATCATGGATCATCAAGGATTGTTTCTGAAACAGTATGGAGCTCAAAGGCTTTCTCTCTTGCCGGTTATACCACAAGGTGAGTTCCTTTTTATTTCCTGCTTCTTCACACACATGCTCTCCAGTACAGGTTAGCTCTGAGTGTTAGCGATGCTAATGTAAACACCGACCATATTACGTCCAAAACAGTCGGCATTGTTTCTGATACCAACTTTCTGATAGTGCCATGGGTGTAAAGCCAGCCCACATTTCCGATATTACGTCATATCGGACGCAAATCTGGATCAGCTCCGTTGTATGCCCGTTTTTAGAGATTTGGGTACGGAGGAAAAGAGAGAGGATTTTTATTTTCTGACACTGCGTGAGTTCCCTGACACACCGGGGACACATATTTATGTATAAAAGACATACAAAAGTGCATTTTGCATGATAGGTCCCTGTAGCGGCCAAAATCATATAGAACTAAAACAGATAATTAACTTAATAATACAGCCGCTGAGGCACTAGTTAGCGGATCTTACGCAGGGCAATGATCCAGGTCCAGACAAGATTCTCCATGGTGCATTTAATTCCATGTATTTGCAATAAAGAATATATCTTCGGTTGGAAATTATTTTCACTCGCTCCGTCCTCCAAATCCTCTTCATAAGGAGGCTCCTCTGTGTCTCCATCACTGTTCACACCATCTATCTGGAGGTCGGATTCCATTTCCTCATCCTGTGTTTCAGTCTGATGTTCATGACTTTGGTGAGGCTCTGATGTCTTGGAGCTGGTCTCCTCTTTGTGATCTATTTCCTGCTCCTCCTCACTCTGTGTGTTTTTCACAATGCACTGTTGATGTTTCTTGTCAATCATGATGGGTTTAATGTTTGATGGACATATTTTCTTGTTGTTCCACTGCAAGCTGGGAGGTTACTACAACAGGGCAGCCAGAGCTGAATCCATTGTCCTGTCCACCGGCCCCAGTATGAACACTTGTCTCTGACTGTCCAGGTGAAACATGTGCTTTGTTGAAGGATGTGCCTGTATCCTCATCTTCAATGTGAAGAGCTGACAGTTGCTTCTGGTGACACACACTGCACTTCAAATATCTCCAATAGTCTTTGATTATGTGACCAGCAGGGCAAACAAAACTCCATCCACCTTTATGGAATTTGTTTCCTCATTATCTATTTTCATATTGAAGCTTGAACATGTATCCTGTGAGTGATGGTTGTGTTGGAGAGAAAAACAGTTGTAGTTTGGGGCAGAAGGAAACTTTATCTTTTCAGGTTTCTGTTCGTTACCATTTTCAACAGATTCTTTGGATCCACGCCTCGAGTGGATTTTCAGGATGTCAAGTTTGGCATTGAGTGCAGTCAGTTTTAGGTCAAAAGCAAGTTTTTCCTTTTCTTTTCTAATCACCTCCTCTTGGATCTCCAATGCATGCTTCCTCTTCAATGCAGCCATGCGTTCTTTAAGGACTGCTAAATGCGCTTCAGCTTGGATTATTGCAGATGATCTGTATGATAATCTGAATACTTTCTGTGGTCTGGAATTATTGTCCTATAAAGATAACATGTGTGGTGCAATGTCCTTAGGATTTACCTCGTCAGAAGATCCACTTCTGTCCTTTGATGTGCCGTCTTGCATCATCTTCGATTGTCCTTATTTAAATATCCACATGTGTTATTTTTATTCACAAGAGAAAACGCTGCCTGCGCGTCAGAGTGCTTAATCACTGTGCGCATCCGTTCCCAATTTCCGACTATTCTTTAGACTTTTTCCACTGTTCATTAATATGCGGCGAAATAATTACTCCAGCACTCCAATAGTGAGGCCATTTTCCTATACAGCCACTGGAGATAATGTTCACATACCGCCCAGGTTCCTGTGCCGTTGTTGAAGTCCGTCCAGAGCCCGGTGTGTCTTTTAAAGTGAAATCGATAGTTACGGCTGTAACTACGGTTCTATGAGTCCCGGATGACCGCCAGAGGCGGTGCTTTTAGCACTGGATATGTCCATCGAGCGCATCAGTCACCTGTGACCCACGTGACACCGGCTATATCAGCCGGTGTCGTCAGAGGATCTGTTCCCAGAATCTTCTTGCGAGCACACAAGAATTCTGAGTGACAGGATACTCTGGCGGTCATCCGGGACTCATAGAACCGTAGTTACAGCCGTAACTATCGTTCTATTTCGTCCCTACTGACCGCGAGAGGCGGTGCTTTTAGCACTGGATGACCAATACCAACCATGTCATGAAGAATCCAAGCACTTACTCACCTAGCCGGAAGCAACGGAGCTTGGCAACAGGACCACACCCAGAGGGTGAGGAGTGGCGACATTGACCCGGTAGAACCTGGAGAATGTGCCAGAAGACGCCCATGCCGCCGCGGCGCAGATGGTCTCCAGGGGCACCCCTCTTAGGGCAGCCCACGATGTTGAGATGCTTCTTGTAGAGTGGCATCTGACCCCTGATGGCGGGGGGCGGCCACTGGCCCCGTAGGCGTGTGTGATGGTATCAACCACCCAGTGGGATAGCCGCTGTTTCGAGAGAGCACGACTCTTCCTAGTGCCGCCATGGCAAAGAAAGAGCTGCTCTGACTGCCGTATGCAGGCCGTGGCATCAATATACGCCCTCAGGGCACGCACAGGGCACAGCAATTCAGGCGTGCCGCTATCCTGTGGAATGTTAAAGCGTGCCAGCTGGATCGGCCGATTGGAGTGGGCTAGTGGAAGCACCTCGGGCAGGAACGCCACATTCGGCCAGAGGGCAACACCCGAGCCATCGGAGTTCCACCTCAGGCATGTACTGCTCACGGAGAGGGCATGAAGCT
Source organism: Gobionotothen gibberifrons (assembly GCA_943591055.1). Classification (NCBI taxonomy): domain Eukaryota; kingdom Metazoa; phylum Chordata; class Actinopteri; order Perciformes; family Nototheniidae; genus Gobionotothen; species Gobionotothen gibberifrons. Next base: position 164,224 of record CALSBZ010044969.1, on the reverse strand, counting down.
CTCCGACTCGCTTCCCTGAGGTTATGGCAAGCAGAAATGCTGTTTTCAGGGACGGCCACTTAAGCCCGACCTGGGCCAGGGGCTCGAAGGGAGGAGATGATAGGGCGTCCAGCACTAAGGGCAGGTCCCAAGTCGGAGCCCTCGGGGTGCTAGGGGGACGCTGCCGTAAAGTCCCTCTTGTAAAGAGGGACACCGACCTGTGGCACCCCGCCGTGGCTCCGTCGACCCGAACATGTCGGGCAGAAATAGCAGCCACATAAATTCAGAGTGGAGTGAGAACGTCCACTATCTAGAAGGGACTGTTGTCTAAGCAACAACGCACATGCTGTCCCCAAGGGACACGCACATTCTTGCACCCCAGTTGGGGTCGAAAGTGCGTGAGTGCAAGCTGCACAGCCCGAAGCTCTAGCATGTTGACCTGGTGCGCACCCTCCTGGGCAGACCGCTGACCCTGAACGGTCCTGCCCTGCCGCACTGCACCCCCCCTGAGAGACATGCACCTATGGTGATGGTCTCCTGGCGGGATGGGATGGCGCCCATGGGCGCGCCCATCAGGAGATAGGCCCTGCCCCTCCGGCCTGACAGAGAGTGGAGGCAATGCTGCGACACCCTGACTTCCCTGTGCCTGTGCCACTTGGCGTCCAAGTGAAACCTGTTCAGCCACATCTGCATGGGGCGCAACGACAGCAGGCCTAAGGGCCCAGCGGCCGAGGCAGCCGCCAGTCTGCCCGAGGACCGGAGGGACTGAATATAAGGCACCATCTTGCCCGGCCCACGTGGAAGTAGGCATCCCTCAAGTCCACGGTCGAGAACCACTCCACCTGTGCATGTGAAGTGGTCAGCGTATAGAATGGCAGAACCTTCAGGAATCTGTTGATTCCTCTGAGGTCCAAGATCGGGCGAAATCTGCCGACTTTCTTGCTCACGAGAAAGTACGCCGAGTAGAATCCCCTGGGCTAAGCAGAGGGTCTTACTGCCTCGATTGCATCCTTGGACCGAAGGACGGACGACTCCTGGGCCAGAGCTAGGGCCCCTGCCGGATCGCTGACCCCTTGGGCCGGTAAGGCTCTGGGGCACGAGGCCACCTGGAAGGCGGGCGACCTGGGGCACGAAAGTCATTGGGAGGCGGTTGAGTGGGCCGATACGACCTCTGCAGACCACCCCTGTAATATTAGGCTGTAAACAGGACAAAATGTATCAAGGAGAAGTTAATATAGAGAGGTGTTAAGTATTCAAGAGTTGTTTCTCAGTGGTGTGATTGCTTTGTTATTTTGGGGTTCATTTTAAACATCACATGTCCTCTGACTGTCCAAAGATCAAACCAAATGTACTTCAGCGATACATATAGTTAATCTTCAGCAACTAAACACTTAAAATGTGCAGTCATGATGTTATTTCACAATATCTGTGTAGGATGTAAGTCAGCATGACAGACAAATACAGGCAAGAATAATCAGGAATGCAGCAGTGTCTTGAAAAATGAAAAACTGAGAAAAATACCCCCAAACCACAGATTTTGTTATCACCAATAGACTCAAAGTACTGACTCACAAGGCTAGACTGACCTATTAAGTATCACTGTTTTGAATAAACAAGTACATTTTTGTATACCATTACTTGGTTTATGATATGAGGGGATGACAACTGAAGCTTTCAGATAATATTTGGAGGAGGTAAATCATGTGTTAGGGATACAAAAACAAAATAGGTTGCATTTTCAATTGTCAAATCTGCTGCCGCTGATACCACCGGATTAGATAGCCTTACTACTGGGTGAATTTCATATTGATTATTTATGTTTAGTGTTATCGTTGATGATACACATCTAGTGCCCACTTACACTGATCCATGTGAACCTCATGCTCCTCAAGTAGCTTTGCAAAGATGCCTTTTAGCAGAAATGTGTGGCACAGCATGACATAAAAAACATTCATTACATTTGTCCTGCACTTTGTAGCAGCCACACTGATAAATAAGCTCTAGCTGTGAAGGAGTAAACATACATTTGTGGTCTGTTGACTCTGGGTACAGACAACGTCTAATTGACGAGGATTATCCAGGCGAAGTTTCCGCTGTGAGACAAGAAGCAACTCCTGTTTACAATTAATGGACGAGTCAGGGATTACTCACTTTGGGAGAACGGCAAGAGAAAGAACGAAGCATTTACTTGTAGTGCAGATATATATATAAATAAATAAATACACATTTAAATACTACAAACATTTATTTAAGTAAACAAGGAAAGCCTTTTCTCTTACCTTCAAACCCCTTTTTCAAAATGATAATTATGTACGTTGTATTGCATCACAGTATATTTGTATTGCATTTGTTTGTATGAAATAACACACTGTGACTCCGGCCTGTTGCATGCAGACATTTGGAAAAGCTGCCAATGGTAAATATATTTATTGTATTATGTAAAAGGCACAAGATGATGACTCCCAGCTGTGTTAGTTAAAAGTTTTTGGGAAAGTTAACCATTAATCAACGCTGCCACATAAACCATAAACTTTGTACAGGCCACACCCACAGTTATAAAAAATTCTAGACAACTTAAATGTATTTTGTTCAAGATTGTTTGTGCTTTATTTAGTGAGAGAGACGGACAGGAAATGCAGGGGAACGAGGGGACGAAATGAATCCTTGGTTGGACTTGAGCTACCGTTCATATGATAAAACACCTTGGTAGCAGATTAATTGATTGAACTCACTTCATCTCCGCACCATCCACACGACTCTGCGACCTGGATACAGTCCCCACAGGACTGAGCGTTGGCTTTGATGCATACACTTCCCTCTGAAAGAAAAAACACGGGTTCCTCTTAGCCAACATGACAACCAAGAATGTTTCCATTACTTCACTAACTAAAAATAGCTTTGGTTTTCGGGCTGCAGGACACAACCTCCTCCCCATTTGAGAGCATTGAGTCATGCTGAGAGAAGCTCTAGGCAGCCCACCAAGCGATGACTTCACCTCGTAAAAAGAGAGAGAATCTTTTCTCCTGAAACTTTCAGAATCTCTTTACACCGAGGGGACACATGTTGATTTAGAAAAGACATGAAAAAGTGGATTTTTCATAATAGGTGACCTTTAACAGTAAAGATAAAGGAAAAAGAGCAGGATTCAAACGTATCTTTGTTCTCACCTTGCTGCGCCCAGCTGCCACTGAGGACCGCCGATAACGCTGCTATTAAAAGAAGCAGCAGATCCATCTGTAACAAAGAAACAATACCTCGGTGTTAAAACAAACAGTGAAGAAATAGATCAGACTTCTTCGTCACTAGTGTCAGTGACGGGGAACAATGAGGAAAAAGGGTGTTATGAATGTTAAAGTCACATGAACTTGATGCGGCTGCAGAGGTTTAATGTGACACAGAGATATAACAAATAAAATCAATGAATACACACAGTAGAAAATAATGTTTCCTTTTGCACATTAGCTTTAAGTTAGTCTGTATGTAAGCAGTTTGATAGCCAGTATTTACCAGACTTTGACCAGAGAAGTCTGAAGAAGTACGGCAAATTTAAACCTCTCCTGTGATTGTTCTAAGCACAATTTAAAGTGTGTGCTTGAATTTCTCAGTAATAATTTAAATAAAACATAAATCTACATTCTTGACAATGTCATTCTTTATAAAGCTTTCTTCATCAATTGTTCGCATCAGACCAATTGAAATGGAAGAAATAGCAAAAGCCACCACATCTCTAGCTGGTTTCTCAGTGGTTCCTGCTTTCATACGATTCAAGGTTAACCACACTGTGCATCACCCACACTGATGGTTGGCTCACCCTCTTTCTTGAGAAAAGATAAGTGTACATTGATCAAACTGCCACACAACAACGTGAACTATTGATGTAAATAGTGTCAACACTATCCAACACAAACTGCTAACTCCACAACAAATGTAATTTACTAGTGTTACTTTACTTTAACTTATTTAAAATCATCCTTCTAGGTAAAGAAACACACATGAGAGAGAAAAATGTCTTGGTATTACACTGCACTTTATTTTAATGGACTGCTGCAAAATGTAACTACGCAGATTCATCTCCAGATTAATGTCGATTTAAACATGGCAGACTGGGTTAAATAAATCTAAAAGAAAACGTAGGTGAGTATAACAACACTTACCTTATGTTGATGATAAACTGGTTGTTCCGTTGATTTAGAGTAACATTAGCCCGAAAAAGTGTCCTCTTTTAGAGAAATGAAAACGGTTAGTGAGGCGAGTTAGCTGCTAGCTAGCTGCACACACCATGATATATATAGAAATGTATTTATTGGGATAAACCCCTTGAGATGCACCATCTCGTTTTCGAGGGGGTCCCGACAATAGCAACAACTTACAAACATACATAAACAAAAAGACAAAATGCAAAACATGACACACAAGACAAACCACATACAGTCTGTTAAATAAAAATCCAGCAAAGTACACAATCACAATTTGAGACAGTTGAGCAAATCAGTTTCATCAATATCAATTACATTAATAACAAGTACAGACCAGTTGAAAATGAGACGATAATGCATGTTTAAACATACCCAATGATGCAAGAGATCTAATAGCAGCAGGTAAAGTATTCCAGTCTGTTGGGGCTTTGAACATGAACGCTCTTCTGCCAATCAATTTTTTTGCAGAGGGGACAGAGAAATAAATCTGAACAGAATGTCTAACTTGATGATTTGATGAGTAGGGTACAAAATACTGCTTTAAATAAGGAGGATAGTTAAGATAAATGCATTTAAATATCAGCTGAAGCCAATGCGTGTGTCTTCTTACATTTAAAGAAGGCCATTTAAGTTGGTTATACATTGTGCAATGATGTGTACGGAAAGGACAACCAAGAACAAATCTGCATAGTCTGTTGTAGGCTATGTTGAGTGGAGCAAGATCTGATTTATGTGCATTTTGGTAGACAACATCACAATAGTCCATAATCGGAAGAATAAGTTGAGAAGCAATTCTCTTTCGGACACTGAGCGTAAAACAATTGCGAGAGCGGTGTAAAACACTGATTCCGTAATTGACTTTTTGTAGTACATGCTTTATATGTAGTTTAAATGAAAGTTCAGAGTCTAGCCATACCCCAAGATATTTAAAGTTATCAACTTTATGCAGAGAAGTGCCATCCTTACATGTTATTACTACATTAGGTTTGGATTTGAGCTTCTGCCTGGTACCAAAGACCATGGTATAAGATTTAGTTTTGTTAAGCAGTAATTTATTGTGTGATAGCCAGTCCTGTAAGATATTAAAATCTGATTGAAGAGAGATCTGAATTTGTGAGAATGCATTTTGAGCAGAATCCAGCAGAGTGGATCGTGCTGTTCATCCTATGTAATCTATATATAAAGAAAAAAGTCTAAATATTTAAGATAAAGCTGTGAAAGAAACTCAATAATTGGCAAGAAAAATTCAAGTTTAAAAAAAAAAATGGAATAAAAGGATACATGTTGAGATAGGAAGTTATAATATCTTAAGAGCTTGAATAATAAAAAAACACAAACTCTTTTGGCTCCTTCCTGTCTTTCTACTGGGTCTTTCTTGGCTTTGTACTGGCTATCTTCTAGCTCTATTCAGGTTTTTTTCTAGCTCTTTCCCTGATCATTTTCAGAACCTGAAGGCTCTATACGGACTATCTTCAAGTTCTTTTCTGGATCCATCCACTATCTATTGTCTCTGTCCAGTGAATTACACTTGTGTTACTGGAGCAGTTAAAGCATAGAACAGATACTTTCAGCATTATCGGAGCACGAAGTGGAAGCTTGGATGAAACACAGCGGACTTCTAAACAATGAACACCCGCAACTTGGAAGAAATAAAGTTGGGTTTAATGCGTTCTAATATTGCAATGCAAACACATGATGTAATGACAGTAATTAAGAATAATTTAGTCATTGAATGCTCATTTCAGTAGATTTAATCAAACAAAACATAAACATATTGGACATGGCCTCAAGACTGTAACCTCTTCACATTCTGTTGAAATTGTCAATTACTAGCCCTATCTTACACATTGCTGTTTTGAATCGTTAATATGTGGATGACAGTTGAACTGGATGATGTAACATTTATGCCATCTGCTGGAAAGAAGACGTATCGCTCTGTTGGCGTTGTTTAGACAACAAAAACAGAGTGAAGCTCTCATTTCATAAACAATCTTTGAGTACAGACCCCGTCCTGCAGAGAGCACACAACCCAACAGCACGTTTTTGGTCTAGAATCACTTCACAAAACATTTGCATTAAGACACTAAAACTAGCTGGTCCCTTGTAAAGGTGAGTCCTCCTTAAATGAGCAGTGGGTGATCAGCAGGTGAAAGGCAGGACACAGGAACTTGGTCCTGAGGAGATGTAACGATTATTAAACAAGAAATAGTCGAGTCAAGGGGTCAAATAAATGAACATTTGTGATTATTTGCGAATCGGTTGCAGGTGGGTGAAATCAGGCTTAGGGAGTAACGTATTACATGTAACGGAATTAGGTCATCACGATACAAAATAGACAAATGTATTCCCTTACAGTTACAGAAGCAGCTGACGACCAACACACTTGTGTATTTGAAACGATTATGCCATTTAAATCTTTTGTCACAAACATTATAGCTCTATTTTTCCTCTCCTGTGTGGACTCTCATGTGTGTCTTTAAATGATCACTCCGTGGAAAAGTTTTTTTACAGACTGAGCAGCTGTGTGGTTTCTCTACTGTGTGGACTCTCATGTGTCGTTTTACATTTCTTTTCATTGCAAAATATTTCTTACAGACTGAGCAGCTGAATGATTTCTCTCCTGTGTGGACTATCATGTGTTCCTTTAAATGTCCACTCTGTGCAAAACATTTGGTACAAACTGAGCAGCTAAAGGGTTTCTCTCCTGTGTGGATTCTCATGTGTACCTTTAAACTTCCACTATGTGAAAAAGCTTTCTTACAGATTGAGCAGCTGTGTGGTTTCTCTCCTGTGTGGATTCTCATGTGTGCCTTTAAATATCCACTCTGTGCAAAAGCTTTTTTACAGACTAAGCAGCTGAATGTTTTATTTTCAGCACTACGTCGTGGATCGCTGACAGATTCAGGTCTAATTTTCAGTGAGTTTGAGCCTGGTGCAGGTTCTCTGGTCTCTTTCCAATCAGCACTGTCTTCAGTGTCAGGTTCAGAAGAGTCTTCAGCGTCGTCCTCAGTCTTTGGTTGTAAACTGCTCTCTGGATCTGAGTTCCTGGCTGGTTCTGGTCCTCGACAGTCATCTCCATCAGCTTCTGTTTCCATGTGTTCAGTTTGTCTTTGATGAGGCTGTGAGGACTGAGGTTTCTCTTTATCATCTTCACTCTTCACAGGGTCAGGAGTGAAAGTGGACTTGGTGATATCAGCCTCCTCCAGCTCCTCAAGCTGCTCTCTCTCCTGACTGCTCCTGAGTTCCTCCTGTTCCTGCTTAATGTGTGTGGGGGGCTCTGGGTCCTCCTGGTCCAGACTGGTGCTCCACTCCTGCTGGTCAGGGAGAAGCTCTTCTTTAACCACCACCAGCAGCTGGACATCTGCAGGAAACAGGAAACACACAGTCAGAACAAACTGTTAAGTGTTTAAACATCTAATCACCATTACAATGGGAGACATTTTGCAGCCCTAATTAATGCCTTTGTTTTTATATTTTCACATTATCTTTCTTAGTCCCACCTATTGTGTATTTTTGTTGGCTCAATTCACCTTATGTAGCCCAGCCCCTTTCCACTTCCAGTTAAAAAGGAAAAAGGGTTTTTTCTTCTGGCGTAGCACTAGCTGCAATGTAAACAATGCATTGTATTTGGGATCGTCATACACTACACCTACAGTATAGAATTAAAATACTCTGTTACAAATTTAAATCCTGCATTCAAACCTTATTTAAGTAAAAGTATGCAAGTATTAACAGAACATTTTACGGCACCTTCTTATGTAAAAGTAATGATGGTGTAGTAAAATGTTCCCTGTCAGTGTTTGATTTATGATGTTTGCATTTTGCTGCTGTACATGTTCAAAGTTGTGCTTGTATAAATGATTATAGATGAGGGAACCTGCTAAATATTACAATGTGTGTGTTTTCTATATACAGTACCAGTCAAAAGTTTGGACACCTTCTCATTCAATGGCTTTTGATTATTTGTATTTGTTTTTACTTTGTAGATTAATACTGAAGACATCAAAACTATAAAAGAACACATACGGAATTATCTAGTTAACAAAAAAGTGTTAAAAAAAATCAAGGATATGATTTTTATTTTAGATTCTTCAAAGTAGCCCCCTTTTGCCTTGATGACAGCTTTGCACACTCTTGGCTTCTCTCAGTCACTTCTTCATGAGGTAGACACCTGGAATGGTTTTCAATTAACACGTGTGCCTTGTCAAGAGTCAATGTGTGGAATTACTTGCCTTCTTAATGTGTTTGAGACCATCAGTTGTGTTGTGCAGAGGTAAATAAACCTCAGAGTTACCAGCCTCATAAACTGCAAATTAAAGCACCTCAGATTAGTGCCCACATAGATGATCACAGAGCTCAAGGAGCAGACAATCTTAAAGGTCCCATGGCATGGCCATTTCTACTGATCATAATTCCATTGTTGAGGTCTACTAGAATATATTTACATCGTTTAATGTTCCAAAATCACATTCGTTTTCTCATACAGCATCTCTGTATAGTATGTGTATTCACTATCTATCCTACATGCCTTGTTGGAGCTCCTGCCCCCCCTCGCTATGAGCCCACTGTGTTCTGATTGGTCAGGTCGCCCACTCTGTTTTGATGAGTCCACCACCGTTACAACGGAACATCAGTGTTTATGTTTTACAATGGCGTTTGTTAACAACCAGAAAATGACACCAGTCAGGACAAACAGATGAGAATGCTGCGTGGGGTCTGGATGCCGTGTTGGCGGGACGTTGCGCGGCTCGCTGCTCCGCCCTTTGAGGCTCGAGGAGCAGACAGTGTGAGCTGGATTACTGGTGGGTGGGGGGAGGGGGGGGGGCGAGTGACTAATCCGACCGGCCCACCACTGTCCGCTAGTAAATCGTCAGCGGGGTGGGGCGAGTGACTTCTCCGACCGGACCGTTTAGTCAACGGCCCACCGGGACGATGGCCGGTATGCCAGATGGCCAGTCCACCCCTGGCCTGGAGGACCAGAGGCCTGTACTACGAAGCAGGATTTTCGCTTAGCGAGATAACTTCAGGGAAAACTCGGGGTTTCCGGTCCTACGACGCTGGTTCTCTTTTTAGCGGGCTACGTCTCCATGGTAACTTATGCTGAGTGGCTCCAGAGCCGGTTAGGTTGCAGGCTAAGAGATCAACTCAGTGAAAGAACTGCCTGCTGACCAATCAGAGCTCAGTGTGCAGAGTTTAAAGCGATCAAGTTATATTACAGGAGAAAGGATATACAGTTTAAAAGGCCGTTGCAGGAAGGACGGCCGGCAAAAATCACAGACTGTGTGAACGTGAAAATGAATAGAATATCACCTCCCATCTTCAGAGTAATCTGACTATTATAACATTAGCGTTAAGAAAGCTTAATTAAATATCTGCCACAACATAAGTAACCGGATCAAAGTAACATTACGTAGCCTACAGTCCGTGGCACTGTGAGTGCAGATGTCAATGTGTCCCATTATCATTCATATCACATCATTTTACATCATAATGTACCATATATTTCCTTATCTGAGTCAGCTTCTTGAGCCGTATCTGGCCGTGCAATACTCAGTGTTAGAGCCAGTATTTTGATTTTGATAAGAAAGTCCACCTAATTGTGACGTCTGTAGTCCACGCACTATAAAGGACTACAATTCCCACGGCACCTGTGCTAAAGCCACAGTGATGAGCAACCTGTAGAGAGACGCTGTCGAGGAACAGTTTTTAACCGTACTTAACATACACGTAAACGTATTTATCTTACCGTAACGTACCGTACAAGTACTCTTTAAGTTATAAGCATTTTCAAGACAGAAAGAATACCTAAGTTGTTTTGTTATTTTACTTTGAGTTTTGCCTATTTCTTTTGAATATTGTAAAGGCCTATTTTCTTTGTTGCATGTGCAAATGTTTGTTATGTTATTTTGAGCAAACACATCGCAACATCGTCTAAACCATCGGAGGCCAAGCAACACTTCAAATTGTGAGTACTTTGAAGAAAGATACAAGTTAGAACTGTCTGTTTAAAAAGAAAAGGTGAATAAAGAAGCACATTACAACTAAAGTATCACTGTATGTCACATTTAACCAACTAGTGCCTACATGTATGGGTAATATTTAAATATTTAAAAATTATTTTGGTAGGTTTGCTCTTCCGTAATACATTTTAGTTATTATAATGAAGTACAATTGTCTAATAATACTTACATACTTTTACTTAAATAAGATATGAATGCAGTACTTTAACTTGTAATGGAGTATTTTCACAGTGTGGTGTTTGTAGGCTACTTTTACTTCAGGATCTACTACCTGCAGCAAGTGCTGATAAAGGGTCACTCTAAAGTATTATTAATGTGATAATAAAGTGCTACTGAAGAGTGTAAAGTGTTAATTAAGGGTAAAGGGAACAGACCTGCTCTGTGTATCCGAAGCTGAGGCTGTAAAACAGCGTCCAGTAGTTTCTGGAGTCTCTTGTTCTCCTCTTTGGAAAGAGACAGCTCCTCCTCGTACTCTGCTATCGTTTTTTCAAACAGAGCAAATATCTCTTCAACAGTGAGTCGCTGCTTCATCAACGACAGCAGCATTTGGACTTTACTCATGTTTACTAGATCACCTTTTCCTGCAAACTCCGTTAAACACACCGTTTCTCTCTCTCTCTAGTGTTGCTAACGTGTTTCCAGCTAGCATGCTAAGCTAGCTCCTATAGTCCGAGGTAAACGGTCCAGAAAAAAGAGCACACAGTCCATTCAGAGGTTTATCCAAACACACAGATGATGGATCAGTAGTGCTGGAGTTCACACACACTTTCTCAGGAACACAGAGAGATAACCGTAGCAACCATGGATGTATAATAAGAACTGGATACAGCGTGGGAGGCGGGGCCTCATTCATTCCTATGAGAGTTGCTCATTAGCGCATGATGATAAAATGGCCCAACTTTTGAGAGAGTGAAACGTCACAGATTACCCGGCATGCCTGAGAAGTACCCGTATGTGCGCTCATAGCGCATGCGCAACTTTAACCAAAATGCTGGCCCAATCCCAAACCACTCCCTCGACCCTACCCCTCCGTGATGGAATGAACTCCGTCTGTAGGCACACTCGCAGCTGAATGAAGTTCCCTCCATTAAGGGTTAAGGGTATAAATACAGCGGCAAGCTTTGGGACGGCCTCCCCTCTCTCCGGCAGAAACAGGAAATGCCGTAACTGTATGTAACAACGGTTTCAAATCAGCATCTCTTAGACAAAAAGTTAAAATTGATAACTCAAATAAAACTCCAAACATCTTTCATTGTGTTACTTTTTTGTAAAGCTCTTTTAGTTTTAAACCTGATGTTTATAAGCTTCTTAGTTTTTGCAACAGTCTGTAAATATTGTAACGTTCACAGATGGAGTCGGAGACAGGCTTCCAGTTATTAGGCTTTAATAACTCTTATTCTCGTATAGGATGTTCACAGGTTCACGTACGCTTATGGGTTCAACCTCACACTAACCCTAACTCCCCATCCAGCCCCTAAGTATATCAGAGACTACGTCACCACTCCCCGCCCTCCCCCGTCTGCTCCACCAACCACAGGACCGCACCTCAACCAGCATCACGGTGCAGCCCTGTGATAGGCAGAGAAACGGGGGATGCCTGAGTGACACCCTCAGCATCCTATCCGGGTCGCTACA
>CALSBZ010044969.1:135466-152384 GCA_943591055.1 Gobionotothen gibberifrons | reverse complement strand
GGGGGATGCCTGAGTGACACCCTCAGCATCCTATCCGGGTCGCTACAATATACACAATTTTATAAAAATAAAAATCTAATGTAATCTTGGTAAATCAAATTAACACATGCAGATTTCTAAATACATGTTCACAAAGGCATGTTTTAGTTAAGGCAACATATTAATTATCGTTTACAAAAATAACCACATGGAACTCACATTTGTACGATGTTGTTTCCTCCATGCCCGAAAAACGGTTGCACACCTGTGAATGAGATTATCAAGCCTGCATCCATGCAAACTCGCTGTCGGAGGTTTTTATAACCCACTACCCCTCCGCCCTGATTGCTTTGGACCAGCCCTCAATGTGGCGGACCCTCCCCGTGAACGCGCAAACGGAGGGGTAGGGTGTAGGGGGCGGTTTGGGAATGGGCCGCTCTTTCACATCAAGCACGTCCATTTGCGTACACGTAACAGCACCACGCGTTCATGACAGCATTATGGGTTGTTATTATGATGGCTTTGATATTAACGAGGCGGCAGTTAGCAGCTAGCGGCTAGCTAGTAATTATGCTAATGTACACATCAGTCGTTATGTACTTATATTACGCTGTAACAGGATCTAGTGATATCCAAGCAACAGAGCTTCATTTAGCATGAAATAATTATTGCACTGTATATACATATATATCTACATACAGTGCAATAAGCTTCTTAGTGCAATAAGAAGCTACAGGGACGTTAATCTAACGTCGGTAATATTAACTTTATTTAATACAACATTTACGGTACAAGATTTAATCATACCTATAGCCTATGTAGTATAATATTTTACAAATGATGATGTGCAATATATCCATTATTACAGCTCCGTGGGGTTAGACGATGTGGGTCCGTTGTTATTGTGCATCCATGGGTAAAGGCTGAACACGTAACATGAACGAGCCGGGCGGCGCGGTCCCGTGGGTCAGATGCGCGTTCATAATGCAGAGGGAAATAACTCTCAGAATAACGTTATTAGCACATTTTTACAACTTGAGGAACGAATGTTTTCAATAAGGGCTATACAAGTGTTCATACTGGGTGGTTTATTTAGTTTAAAAAAAATTATCCAACGATTTACAGACCATTCTTTCCCCATGTAAGTCAATGGGAAAAAGTGCTTCCGGGCCTGGCAACCAAGCGGAAGTGTAGTACCGCCGTTTGGCCAGCACGAATATTTCCATCTGAGTCCGGCGCACTTCCTGGGGGCTTGGTAGCAACGAGACACCACTGTCACTACCCGATCCGTCCCCCCTGCCCGATCTGTACTGCGCATGGGCGAGACGGTCCGCCATATTGGAGAACTCCGGACGGCAACTCTACTTGGACACTTGACAGAGTGGCTTTTGGCAAAGCTGAAAAATAAAGAGAGAGAGAGATGAGTTATTGTTATTACAACGTGACTTCACTATTATTTAACAACTATTTGTATTGGTTTCTTTTATTTGGGGTTAAGTACATTGTCAGAATAAGTGAGAAATGAATTTAACTTCTGTTAGACAGCTATCATACTGAATAAATATTTACTGTGAATGTATGCAAAAATGTATAGCATATGGCTGTCTAACAGAAGTTAAATCCATTTCTCACTTATTCTGACAATGTACTTAACCCCAAATAAAAGAACCCAATGAAAAGAGTTGTTAGATAATAGTGAAGTCACGTTGTAATAACAATAACTCATCTCTCTCGAGTTTTATTTTTCAGCTTTGCCAAAAGCCACTGTGTCAAGTGTCCTAGTAGAGTTGCCGTCCGGAGTTCTCCACCATGGCGGACCATCTCGCACATGCGCAGTACAGATCGGGCATCCTATCACCACTTGTGGAATTATACCATTGTGTTGTTTACGTTGTTTTAAATTCTTCCAATCAATCCTGTTTCCCTCAAATACTTAAGAATTGCCTTCCTGGTATCTCTTACCCCCTCACCTTCTGTTCCCAGTATCCCCATCAGGCTCCACTCCCTTCCTGCCTCTCTGACCCTGTCTCTTAGTTTTTCCCTCTCTGTTTATATGTTGCAGTGTAATATGATGTGTTCCACATTTTCTTTCACTCCACACCCCCTGCATTCTTCTACTTCGCTTTTGTAATCCTGTATGGTCCAGTCTGAGTCTAGTGATGATGATCTCCTCCCGTCTGTTCCTTTCTGTATAGATCTTTATTATGACTGATTTTTGTAACTTGTGGTATCTCCTCCCTATCTGATCTTCCTCCCACCTTTTCTGTCATATTTCCATACCCTTCTTCTTAATTATTGCTTTTCCTTCTCCTTTTCCAAGTGACACTGGTATTGCTATTTCGTTTTGTAACGCGTCTTTTGATAACTTATCAGCATGCTCATTCCCTTGAACCCCCTCATGTGCAGGCACCCAACATAACTGCACACCTATTCCCCTCCTCTGAAGTCTCAGTAAGCAGTGGTTAAGTTAAATGATTACATCTTCTCTAACTGTTATTGTCGACTGTCAGGGGCGGCGGGTACTGTAGGCTAGGGAAGGCTAAGCCTTCCCAAATATTTGTGTCACTGCATCCTGGTAAAATATAATGTATAATGTTTGTGTCTTTGACATTAGCGCAGCTATGCAGCCACCTGTGCCCTGTACTACGAAGCCAGTTCAACAGACCCTGGATATGTTTGAGTTATCTTAACTACCCTGCTGAAAAAAACCATGCTGGTCCATATGGTCCATGCTGGTCTTTGCTGGTGAAGCTGGTCATTATGCTGATCTGCAAAGTCATCTGGATTTTAAATCATGTTTTACAAAACGATATCTTTGTGTATACTATCAAAATATAAATTGTGTCAGGCACCCTCATATAACGTCAGGTTGCTTCAAAGAATATTAGCTACTTCCTTCAGAGTTTCAATACTTCAGGAGCAATCAGAGAAAACAAAAAATAGGTCAAAACGATACAGTCTATAAGCTTAACAGATATTTATTTTCAGCATCTGATGGAAAAAAACAACATGCTCTTTTTCTTTTGCTTATAATAAACACATGAACTTTGGCACACTGTTAGAGCATGCCCTAAGGAAGATTTGTGGCTATAGGGCCATCGCATATTTGAACAATGGTTATTATTTTTACCAGTAGCTTAGCATCTAGACCACCTAGGCTAGGATCTTGATTCTGGTGGCTAATCCTACATTTTCAAGGATGAGGAATGCACTGGTACTATTTACAACATGCTAGAATGTAGCCAACTACATGTATCTGGTATTGAGGGAACAAAATGCACAGTAAAAGCATTACCATATTTATTTTGGTGAAGTAATACATGTTACATAATATATATGTAATATTACAGGTTTTCAACTAAATGCAGAGTTAGTTCTGAAAAACAGTCCACCACAGTGGCAAAGGGCAGTGCACTGAATTGCTGCCTTGACACATTTGCACTGTCCACTGCACCCCTTTTTGCATCCACAGAGGAGGAGTTCACAACAGGCCTGGGTCGCTTCTGGTAATGTGGTCCAGTAAACTTCCCAAAATATTGAAATAATAATAATCCTTAGATCTCACATTTCAAGTATAAAAATAAAAAGTGTGAGTCTTTACACAAATCTTGGCAACATTTATTTTTTGAACAAAAAGGAAAGTCGGGAAAAAATGGAGTCCATCATACAGCCTTCCTATTTTCGCTGAATTTGTCTTTTGTATGCTGTGATACGGTTGTGAACATAAAACTTTAAGGTCTGCCAATCCCGATGTTTTAGAGCTATTGGTTCTGCCTTTAAACATTTTTCGCAGTCGCTCTTCCCTGGCACAAGACAAGAAGTAATAAATCGACTCATGTGTTTATCAACTGCCTGGGTCTCTGTCTTTGTCCAGGGCACTCTTTTCTGAGCGGCTTTACCTGTAAGTGAGCAGAAAAAACATTTGTCAATTAAACAAAAAGGCAATGTGTAAGCTATAATTCCTCTGTGCATTCACTTAATTGGGTAGTTGCAGTCACTGATTGGATAGGTGCCCCTTATGACCAATCACAGACTATGGCCTGTATTTTCACAAGATGAGCAAACTATATTTTTCAACAAATATAGCCTAACAAATATAATCCAGGTTACAAGCAACACACCTGCTGTGCTGCAGCCAAAGGCAGGAAGGGACGCTGACCAAAATTGCAGACTATGTGAAGACCTAAATTGCCATGCTCATCACTATTTAATTACCAAGGAATGAGTATAGAAGACAACAGTTACTATTGGGTATTACCTTTATATTAACAAATGTCATTATTTCCCCCATTATTAAACCCCCTGCAGAGTTAAACAGTCTGCAGAAAAAAAGGCAAACTGCTGTATAGTCTGCAGGACTGTAAACGTACAACTATACTTTGTCGCACCTGCAACATATGAATCATACTTTGTAGTACAGGCCTCTGGAGTCTCCAAAAGTTATGTGGAGCTGGTATATGAGTAAATTATTAATACTAATAAAACATAAAAATTGTATTTGAGTTAATAACATTGCTATGTGCTGTTTTGTGTGCACCTGTTATAAATGGGTGTGATTGAAACTACTGCACTCAATAAAAGTGTGTCCGCTAACTTCAAGCCACACATATCTATATGCCACCATCTATAGCAGGGGTGCCCACACTTTTTCAGTTTGAGAGCTACTTTTAAAATGACCAAGTCAAAATGATCTACCTACATAAAAAATGCTAAACATATATTTATTTATTTATTTATATATACTGAGTATACCTTATGTTGGTGTACCTTGCATAACTGCATGAACCCGTATGGCACAATACAACTCAGTAAATGTTTGGTCTTTACGTCAATTTTATACCCTTTCTTTAGTAGAATTGTATAAATTGTAAGTAAGGATGGATGATAGGCTAACTATTTTTTCAATGCCATGCGATCTACCCACACTACCTTTGAGATCAACGTATTGGGCACCCCTGATCTATAGCATTTCAATATCTTCCACTTAAGCTGTTGTCCAGAGCACCAGCAGTTTAAAGAGTGCAAAAGGGAAGATTGATATATTTTCTGACCAATTTCTGCCAAATGTAAAATAATATAATTAAAAGAACATTGTAAAATGTACCTTTTGAAGTATGTCTTACAGCATGGACTTCAGGCGATTCCTGTCCCTCTGCTGTTGGCAATCTGGGTCCCTTCAGGTTCTGTGGGATTGTAGTCTCCTCTGCTGTTGGCAATGTGGGTCCTTTCAGGTTCTGTGGGATGTTAATCCCCTCAGTAGGTAGAATAGTCTCCTCTGTTAGGTTTATAAAAAATAAAAGCACTTGATTAACTTTACTGTAGAAATACTGACCATAACCAATAATATTGGAGAGGAAATTGATCACACTTGGAAAAGAAAGAACACTTTTTCCCACTTCCATGACTGGTCCTATTGCTGTGACCCTGACCAAAGGTATGTCTAGTGATACTGCAATTGTAGCAAACTAAAGTGCTTATGCAAGACCAGGAGTAAAAGACAGAACAACAAATCCAAAATAAAACGACTGCTAAACTATTTTTGTGAATATTTTATAAACTGAAGCACTTATTATTTTATAACAAACCATCAACGGCAGAAGCACAGTTACCTTCCTCTATTTTCCCGTTCCCTTCTTCTTCTTCTTCTTCATCATCATCACTACCGAGAACTCTTTCTGTTGGAGATATAACGAGTATAGGTTAAACATGGTGAAGCAATTAGAATAATTGAAAAAAAAACATACTGAACAAATAACATACCATCTGGCCCTATTGTGATTTCATCCAAGTTCTTTCCATGAAACTCTGCTAATCTCCCTTGTTCAAGTGCCATTAGAATTTTGCTGATCTTGGCAAGTTGAAGCGTCTTCTCCGGTAATCGATAGAATTCACGAGGAATTCTAATATCGTGACCAAGAAAGTTGGCCAGCTGGTCCATTTCTGTGTCTGTCATGTTCAGCACGGGGGAAAGGATTGCAGCATGCTTTCTGAGTCTGGTCGATGTCAGTGACTTTGGACACTTAGCACCACATGTTTTTGCAAAAACACGTATGCAGTCTGAACCACGGAAATGTGTCATAGCTGTAGGTCTTGCAAACATATATGCATTGTCTTTTAGAACCCCACAATCCTCTCTATACTTCACTAGGATTTCTAATGCGCACAGCATTTTCTGAGTCAGAAGAATTGGAACTGGTCTGCCTCGCTTTCCCCTGATGACAATCCTTGAGAAATGTCTGCACAGTTTTTTTTCCACTTCAGAGAGTGCCCAGTCCACATCCTCGTGGGGATCAGAAGTGTCCCTTGACAGAAATGCAGTCAGCGGCATGCTTGCTACTTCTCCTTCCCTGCGTCGATTGAAGAGGATAATCTGTGTTAAACACACCTTTGCCAGTTCCGTCCAGCACTTTGTAGAAGGTGTTCCAGATAGTTTACTGCTGCACTCATCTTGCAACGCACTGAGAAACTGATGCATTTTTTGAACATCCTCGGTGAATGGCATAAGAGTGGGAACATTCCATTTCGATTCAGCAATGTTCCTTAGAGCCGTTGAAGAAATCATCTCGTTCCATTTCTCACTGTGAACTTGTTCAAATTCTGTGGCCTTTCTCACAAGTTCATGATTGTTAGTTATTAACCCATGAGCTTTCAACAGTTTGCTGACCTTGACCAGCGCATGACCAAGTTTGTTTGCAAGGGATGGAATCTGAAATGTTCCAGTTCCACTATCATAGCCACAAGTGACTTTAACAGCTCTGACCATCTCCAAGTACTTCTTAGGATTAATGAAATCCTCCAGTTTTTTTAGACTGGTGACCTTTCTGCCATTGTGAATTAACCGTCCCAATTCTCTCATCTTCTCCCTTACATTGTGTTGGTTTTTGGTGGAATTACCACCTTTGTTCAACAAGTCCTGCCCAAGATCAGTGATGACATGGTCACTTTTAATGATATTTGTGATGGGATCAGCATTCATTGAACAAATCACTCCCCACAATTGTTTTGAAATCTGTGCAGGCACAGGCCCTGTGTATGTACACATTGACTGGACGCGATTCTTTCCAGGTTTGTGGGCAACCGATTTGGGTTTGCGTGTGCATGTGCGTATGTGTCGCCACAAGACCTTTCTGTTGAAAAGGCCTAGGCAATATTTGCAAGGAATAAACTCATTCCCCTTTGCCTGTTGAGTCGGTCTTTTAAACGGTACTAGTTCCCCATTCCCAGACTCCATGACGGCAGCATTGTGAGCATAGTTGCCTCTGTTGCGGATATAATCCAATTGATGTCTTCTCTCCTTTGACCTCTTTGGAAAGCTAAGGGCTTTAGCTACATCTGCTTTGTCTTCATGGGCTTTTTCTAGATGCCTTGCCATTTTCGCACAAGGCCTACTACAATAAAGGCAATAGTGTCTCTTGTTGTAGACTCTAATACCATCTTTTTTTTGGGAAGCACCAACAACAATGCTCTCATGCGTGTCCTGACTTGAACATTGTTTTTTTTCTCCACTGTCTCCAAATATCATCTGGTCGGGCACTGTGGAATCGCAGGCTGGGACATTCAATGAATCAGCCGGAGACTGCCGTTTCCTTCCTGTTTGATGGCGAGTATCACCATCACTTTCCGTTATGGCATCTGGAATCTGTGCAGGCACAGGCCCTGTGTATGTACACATTGACTGGACGTGATTCTCTCCAGGTTTCTGGGAAACCGATTTGGGTTTGCGTTTGCATGTGCGTATGTGTCGCCACAAGACCTTTCTGTTGAAAAGGCCTAGGCAATATTCGCATGGAATAAACTCATTCCCCTTTGCCTGATGAGTCGGTCTTTTAAACGGTACTAGCTCCCCATTCCCAGACTCCATGACGGCAGCATTGTGAGCATAGTTGCCTCTGTTGCGGATGTAATCCAATTGATGTCTTCTCTCCTTTGACCTCTTTGGAAAGCTAAGGGCTTTAGCTACATCTGCTTTGTCTTCATGGACTTTTTCTAGATGCCTTGCCATTTTCGCACAAGGCCTACTACAATAAAGGCAATACTGTCTCTTGTTGTAGACTCTAATACCATCTTTTTTTTGGGAAGCAGCAACAACAATGCTCTCATGTGTGTCCTGACTTGAACATTGTTTTATTTCTCCACTGTCTCCCAATGCCATCTGGTGACAAGACTGCCGTTTCCTTCCTGTTTGATAGCGAGTATCACCATCACTTTCTGTCATGGCATCTGTGCAGGGTTCTTCTGCTCCTGGTGGTCCCGAGACTGGTGGTGTACTATCACTGTTAATTGAAATAAATATATTTTCCAGGGATTTTGTGAGGCTGGAATCACTGTCAAACTCATCCCCACTTCCAGAGATATCACTGCTGGAATCGTACAGTTCATCAGGTTCCTCTAGATGTGTGTCCTTTATCTAAAAATGAACACAGAAACAGATGTCGTTTAAACAGCATTCAAATTGTGCTTCTGGAAAACTCTTCCAATCTGTAGATAATGAAAACATATTTTAAGGCATTATACTGTTTGCAATTAACAGTATATAGTTAAAACACATTTTTTATTCAGAGTACGAAACTGAATCTTACTCCCAGCATAAGGCTGTTGTGCTGTCGGGGAGGCGTGTGGCGCAGTGGGTTAGTGCGCTGATCTTCGAACCAGGGGATAGCAAGTTCGAGTCCCACTGCAGTCAGCATGTCGTTGTGTTCCTGGGCAAGACACTTCACCCCAAATTGCTCCTGTGGGGATTGTCCACAGTATTGAGTATGTAAGTCGCTTTGGATAAAAGCATCTAACAAGTAACATGCAATGTGAAATTATTGTGTGAGTTTGGTAATGCTTTATTTGCGATGGAACTCTAAAACCTCTTAAAACAAAACTTTAACATAATCACCAAAACACCAGTAAGAAATAACTGCATTGTTTATGTTTTCATCTTTTGAAAGCTTACAATTCTGAAATAATTATTAATGGTTCAAACATATTTTTTTATATTGGTCAGCATTATCATCTTTTGTGATATTCAATATTTACGAGTTATTTTCCCTTATTTTATTAAAAATGTCTAACAATATCATTTTGTTTCATTACATCAACATTAAAAACAATCTTAGTTAATTTAAAGCCCAAAGTTTGAAAACAACCAGCTTTGTTGTCTCTAGTTTGTAATAGACTTAACACACAGTTTCTATTCAAGATTTGATGTAAGGTGGGGACGTCGTAGGTATCTCAGAAAAGTGTGATTTTTAATCAAAAGGAAAGGCAGTTTAAAGCCCAAAGTTTGTCCTAAATATTATATTAACATTGGCCTTAGAGGAAATTGAGAAAACCGCTCGGCAGTGCTTATTCACAATAGGTTTTCATCCTAATATACTTTCATCATTCATTTATCTGCTTGAAGAAAAAGAGGAGCAACAGCTAATGATTCAGAAAGATGCTAAGTATAAAGCTAAATGTACCTCTCTGTTGATGTCGGGTTTGTTAGAGGGCCCAGCATTCCTGGTGTCAACGTTCTCCATTTCAATGGGACCATCAGGGTTGGAGTCTCTTGTCACAGGTGCCTGAAAATATATCACCATAAAAACATTTTAAAATAGAGAATAAAACCATACAATTTCATGTAATCACTACATATTATAAAATAAGACTGATGCATTTTCTAAAAGGAAACATCTAAATCTAAATGCATGTCAACAAACACCAGACCTCAGAGAGAAAGCCCCCCCACCCATTAAATACTTTACACTAATGCTACCTTAACCTCGTCTTTCTCACACATTGAAAACAACAAGCTTAGTGGGGAAATGTCACTGCGGTCAAGCCAACCTCCACTTCGGAAAACACAGTCAAGCCAGCCCCCACGTTGTATTGCGGTGCGCGAATATCCTATGCATTACGGTAGAGGCCTGGAAAAACTGCCTTCAAGATAAAAGCGCTTACTCGTTCAATAACAACCTAAAAAACATACCAAACATATTCATAAAAAAGGAAGGTTTGATATTGGCCTATAATTATTCAATACGGTTACGTCTAGGTTATGCTTTTTTAGGAGTGGTTTAATTACTGCAGTTTTCAGGGCCTGTGGAAATACACCCAGAGTGGAGAGACTTGTTTAATATGTGTAGTATATCTGAGGCCATGCAATGAAAAACTGTTTTGAAAAATCCTGTCGGAATAATATCGAGGCTACAGGAGGAGGATTTCAGATGTTGAAAAATGTCTTCCAGGTCTTTAGCATTTATCAGATGGAATTGTGTCTGGATTGGCTTTAGGTGGACACAGAGACAGAACATTTGCTGTACCTGATACAGAGGCACTGACTGCTTGTCTAATTTTCTGAATTTTGTCAGTGAAGAAGGAGGCAAAATCATTGCAGGCCCTGGTGGATAGAAATTCCGAGGCTACTGACACTGGGGGGGTTGTAAGTCTGTCAACGGTAGCAAACAAGGCACGTGCGTTGTTTTTGGCAATGATGTCAGAGAAGAAAGACTGTTGTGCGTTTTTCAATTCCAAATTATAAAAGCCAAGTCTCTCTTTATAGATTACAAAATGAACCTGGAGATTTGTTTTTCGCCACCTGCGTTCAGCTTTTCGACACTCTCTTTTTTCTGTTTTCACAGTCATGGCCTTTCTCCATGGAGATATTTTCTTGCCAGTCACTTCCTTTACCTTAGTTGGAGCAATGGCATCTATAACATATTTTATTTTTGAATTAAAATGATCTACTAGCTCATTTACAGAGATGTTAGCAGGGGCAAGTGTGGAAGAAAAATTCTGAGTAAACATTTCCCTTGTATTTTCAGTTAAATATCGCTTTGTGGTTACCTCTTTTTGAACATTTTTGTGAACAGAAATAGAGCTCCCAAAGAAAACACAGGAATGATCAGAGAGTGCAACATCAGTCACCACAACCTTAGACATATTCAGACCCTTTGAGATAATTAAGTCCAGAGTGTGCCCCTCATTGTGCATGGGGTCCGTTACATGCTGAGTCAGTCCATAGTTATCAAGAACACAAAACAGTTATTCAGCCACTCTGTCCTGGGGGTTGTCAACATGGATGTTAAAACAATAAATTGTCTGATTTCTCTTTTGGTCTCTTGCTACTGTTTCTTGTTTTTGAAGCTCTACTTCCAACCTGGTTATGATCCACCAGTACGAAATGGGAATTCTGGTAATGTCTTTTTTTATTATTATTCTGGAGTGTATAACAATACAGCTATCAGGACATTAGGAGAAGTAACAGCTGGCTTGGCTCTCAAAGTTATTCAAAACGATGCAATGTGAGTGCGCTCGTGGACTTTAAGATGACTACCTTGTGAAAAGGCTTTCCCACATTGTTCACAGCTGTATGGTTTCTCTCCCGTGTGAATACGACAATGTTTTTGAGATCAGCTGATGTAGTGAAGGTTTTCCCACACCCTTCACACCAGTATGGGTTCTCTCCCGTGTGAATGCGATAATGGATTGTGAGTTTACTTGAAGTAGTGAATGTTTTCCCACACTCTTCACAGCTGTGTGGTTTCTCTCCAGTGTGGATGTGAACAGGCTGCCACTATGGCGGGTGAGCTGGTGTTAATGCACAGTGGTGTTTTGGCTCAGAGCAATCCCCATCGTGATTCTTTCCAGAAAGCTATGTGTGTTACGTGCCGCAGTTGGTGCTTGTGTGTGTGTATCTCTCTCTCTGATTGTCTCCAGGTGCAGCCTCTCCCCCAGGTGCTCCCAATCCCCAATCAGGGCTTCCTTAAAGGACCTGAGGAAGGCTGCAGTGGCCTCTCTCCTTCTCCTCTGGCTGCATGTGTGCACCATATTCTCTGTCTCTGTGTGAGGCCTGTGTTCTTGTGAATTGTTAGGAGATGTGCTCCAATTTACCTTTTTGTGTATTGTTTAATTTAGTCACTTTCTTTTAGAAAGAAGTTGCTCTTAGTCATTTAAGTTTGTTTTTGCAAATTGGCTGGTGAGCCTCTTTACTTTTGTATTGATTAAAACCTCACTTTGTGGCTTCAGCAGTCAGTTCCCTCTCCTTTTTCTCTCACCCGGTTGTGTTTGTGTTTTGTTACTTCCTTTTGTACCCCTAGTTTAGAAGGGAACGTAACTGTAACATTCAATGAGATACAAAGATTTAAAAAATCCTCTGATACTGTAGTTAAAAGGTGGGTACGTTTGAGAAACCGGCTCGAGATACACTTTTTGTTATATTCCATGGAATTCTCTTATCATCCCGATAGCAATGAATATCTTAAGTGCTTTGACAAAAAAGCCATGCAAACATTTCATCTGTGGAAGCAGTAGTACTGTAAAAAGCACGACCAATTTTAGCCGGCCCGGCTAAAATAACTGGATGGCCTACCTGCCTGTCAGCTTTCCATCTGTGCACAAACTTATCTCGTGCCCTCATTGGTCATGTGTGCGTTCGTGTGTGTTTGAGGAGGGGCTCTGTAAGGAAGTGGTAGATTTGTTCCGGCTGTGTATTTTCAAATTCTAGCGCACTCGAGTTGGTTTCTCCAAAATTACCTACCCCACCTTTAACCAGTCCCAATTAAAATCACCAAGTAGCACTATTTCCTTGTAGTCAAGTTGAGATAGAAGATTTGCCAACAAAGACAAGGAGTTCTTGACAGCCGAGGGGGGTCTGTAACAGCCCACCACCATGACCCGTTGACCCTTTGCTACTTCGATATTTAAGGCTAAAAATTCTAGTTGTTTACTGATAGATTTGGAAACCATCTTGGTTACACAAAACTTATTTTTCACATAAATGGCAACGGCACCACCTTTATTAGGTCGGTCGGTACGATATACACTAACCATTTAAGGATATGTCAGAGGCCAATATAGATTTATTTAGCCACGTTTCTGATAAGACAATGACATCAGCGTCAGTCGAGCTCGCCCAAATGCGGACAAAATCTAGTTTAGGTAAAAGACTGCGCACATTTAAGTGAATTAAACCCAGCCCAGACCTAGAATTAAAATCAGCAGGAGTAGCGATCTGACTTACCACTGGGCGGTCCAGGGTTAGGTTGTACATTTCCTGATAGCAATAACAACAAGAAAATCAGGCTTCTTTTCCTCTTAATCGACACACATACATTGTCATCTACTTTAAAATCACCAGCAAAGTCTGTGAAAGTGCGATTTGAGCTCAAGGAAGCAGTCCTGAAGAACCATCATAGCAGGCAAGTGAAAAAGACAAACATATTTTGTCGAACAGATTGTCTGTGACAAGGCAACCGGTAATTGTCCGAACCTTTGCAGAGCATGCCCACTGCGGGTGGCAGAACAGACCTGAATCCAGTAGACTTCTCAGAATGACTTGAGATCTTCTCATTGTCCAAAACAGTTAACAGGCACAGCAGAATCACGATATGGGCCATTTTCCCAGACCAGCACACAGTATCCGCAATGTTCCTGGGGCAAAATCCTCCTCAGCACAGCAGCAAATGACAGGCGAAAGCAGCAGCGTGGAAGTGCTCCGGTCTCTCCGTGGTATCCCCGGGGTAAAAGTCTCCTCAGCAAAGCAGCACACGACACCGCAGCACACGACAGGTGGGTGCAGGCCTCCGCAACAGCAGAACCAGGACAGGTGGAAAACAGGCCCCCGCCGGGGTAAAATCTCCTCACGACAGGTGGGAGCAGGCCTCCACAACAGCAGAACCAGGACAGGTGGAAAGCAGTCCTGGCAGGCCACAGCCGTGGTAAATCCTCCTCCGCACAGCAGCACACGCCCGGTGGAAGCAGGCTCCAGCCCGAAGCGTGGAGCCACTCCGTCTCCCCGCAATGTCTCCGGGGTAAAATCCTCCTCAGCACAGCCGTACTCTACAGGTGGGAGCATGCCTCCGCAGATTGCAGACAGGTGGAAAGCAGGGAGCAGCAGGTGGAGCCGCTCCGTCTCCGGGGGAAATCCACCTTTTGTTTCTTATCCTAGGTTTATATGGCAGGTAAATCCACTAGGATGATCAACAACCCTACCAAGTTTGTATCTTGGAATGTAAAAGGAGTTAATAATGGAAGGTATATTATTGTGATAGGGCAGCTCTTTGCTAACCCAGTGATTTTAGTAAATGTATATGCCCCAAATTGCGATGACAGTTTGTTAAAGAAACTATTCTTTAAAATACCTAGGCTTGACAATGGATGTGTTATTATGGGAGGTGATTTTAACCTTGTACTGGACACGGCCCTGGATAGGTCATCAAATTCCCCTCAAAATCAGCCGGAGTTGTGAAGGATTGTATGAGCCATTGTGCCCTCTCCGATGTATGGAGATTTAAGTTTCCCCACAATAGAGCTTGCTCTTTTTTCTCCAACGTGCACCATACCTACACCTGTATAGACTATTTTTTGTCTGATAATAGACTATTACCCAGGGCTAAGACTTGCTCATATAATAGCATAGTTATATCTGATCATAGTTCCATGGTACTCGAACTGGATCTTCCAAATCATCCCCCTCCGAACAGAGTTTGGAGACTCAATCCTCTTCTACTATCAGATGATCGCTTCGTTGAATTAATTTCGGACAAAATCAAAAAAACTCTAGGAACAAACACCTCCCCTGACATCTCTAATGCCACACTGTGGGAATCCCTTAAAGTTTACCTCTGAGGGCATATTATAGCTTACTCCTCTAGAATCAATAGAGACAAATACAAGAGATATCCCATCAAATCGCGATTATTGACTCAAAATATGTTCCATCTCCAACCCCAGATCTTTATAATGAGCGTCTGCAAACTGAATAACTACTGATGAGGCAACGCGTCTTATTTTGAAATCCAGGCATAATGTCTATGAATTTGGAGACAAAGCGAACAAGCTCCTGGCCCTGGAAGCTCGTCAAATAGCTGCCGCTCGGTCAATTACTGAAATTCAGTCACATACAGGAGAGACCCTGATAGATCATGAGGACATAAATGAAGCTTTTCTGCATTTATATTCTAACCTTAATGCCTCAGAATGTAATGAGGACCCTGAGGTCTTTTTTCAAAATGTTACTCTTCCTACTGTGTCAGAGGAACAAAACATTAAATTGAGCACAGATGTTTCAACTTCCGAAATAATTATGGCCATTAAATCAATGCAAAACAATAAATCGCCCGGCCCAGACGGATTCACTACTGAATTTTATAAAAAGTTTTCCCCTAAACTAGCACCAATTCTTCAGACAATGTTTAAAGAAGCACTCTCTTCAGGCTCCCTTCCTATGACTTTATGACAAGCCTCTATCTCCCTATTTCCCAACTGAATGTAGACTTTAAAGTGCTGTCTAAGGTCCTGGCCAGACGTCTGGAAAATGTGATTCCAGATATTATATCTCCTGATCAGACAGGATTAATCCAGAAATGACATTCGTATTCAAATTTGAGAAAACTATTTAATATTGTCCACTCTGCCAGGTCACCAGACCCAGAGGTAGTAATATCACTCGATGCGGAAAAGGCCTTTGACCGGGTCGAATGGAGATACCTATTCCTTGCCCTCCAAAAATGTGGCTTAAAACAAATATTAATTGCGTGGATTAGATTTCTCTACTTCTATCCCCTGGCTGCTATAATCTCTAATAACACTCCGTCTAATTACTTCCCCCTTGGAAGAGGAACAAGACAGGGATGCCCGCTTTCCCGACTCCTTTTTGCGCCAGTAATTGAGCCTTTGGCAACAACACTTCGTTTATGTAAGGATTTCAAAGGCATTGATCGGGCAGGACAAAAGTTGAAGGTGTCCCTTTACGCGGGTGACCTGCTTTTATATGTATCCGAGCCTGCCTCATTGCTTCCCTATATCCTGGATATCCTCGATCAATTTGGGAAAGGAATTGAGACCACTCGCTCTATTCTTAGTACTTTCACTAAAAACGTTACCACTCTTCTCAATAAGTGTAAAGAAGATATGAACCGCTGGTTCTCCTTACCATTATCTCTACCATAAATAAAACTTTTTTTTTACTCACAAATTGATTAAAGCCAACCTTAACATGATTAAACAAACGCCAGTTTGAGACTCCTCAGTGCACACAAAAACATAACTTGGAGAAATAAATAAATACGGAAATGTTATTGATCACCCCTCGATTATGTTCCCTTGTTAAGAAATGTATTCTCATAGATGATGCCGTAAACAGGAGGACAGAATTACTTTAAACTGATGCCGTTTTGCATTTCTATAGATTGTATAGATACACGCATGGTTTTATATACCATCACGTTTAATCATGTTTTATGCCGTTCGCCAATACTTGTCGCTCGTAAAACACAGGAGGTATGGAGAGATGCACAGGCTGCAGCGGAGACGCTGCGCACAGCTGATCGACAGCTGGAACACAAACCACCAAATACAAACAAATAATTCAGATCCAGTCGTCATGACTCCACTCCGGAGGGATTCCCCGATCATTTCTTACAGTTTCTCATCAAGGTTGTGTCTCCTGTCCCCGGTACAAACACACTGCCTGAGGAAGGTTAGGCTATGTGTATTTTCTTTGTCATTAACTTTTTTCGGAGCACTTATTTATTTATTTTGGTGACGATCCGACCTCCATGCTGCTACTCTGGTTCAAACTGCATCAACCAAACAATATGATTTATCTCGACCTCCCCAAAATAGCCAAAATCTGACACGGTGTGAAATGTCTTTTTTAGCTGTTCTGTCGTCTTTTCCTGCGATTTTCTTCCTGCAGTCAGTCAAAATGAATATTAATACGTGGTGTTTCTTTGACTATTTATAGGCAAATATGGGCATTACGTGAAGCCCACAAAAGCTGCGCCGCATTTCGAGTTGATTGTGATTGAGTGGTATGCAGTGTTTTATAAATCCGAAAATGTCTGTGCGTATTTATTTGCTTTGTCCTACGTAAGCAACCGTCCCAAGTGAATCCTACGCAAGGCTTTATAAATGAGGCCCCTGAACATCAGCAGGAGAGGACTCTTTAAAGTAGAGACACTACATA
>CALSBZ010044969.1:120757-135456 GCA_943591055.1 Gobionotothen gibberifrons | reverse complement strand
GGAGAGGACTCTTTAAAGTAGAGACACTACATACTGATATACACCTGTCCTGAACCCATATCTAAATGTAAGAGAATAAACCCGACAATGCTCAAGTTTGTTTTTCTCATTAAATAAAAGTACAGGATTAAAATCCTTATATAAAATAAATGTACCCCAGTGTAATGGATAACATGTGTTAGAAATATATTGTGATGCAGGGAACACTGACCGGAGTTCTGGGGGTCTCTTTGTTCTCCTCCATGTTGCTCTCAGTGCTCCTTCTCCTGCTGTGTCTCTGAAATAAGTATTAACACTACGGTCAACACAAAACCAATCTACAGCTAAGAAATAGCTTAACAGCAGAGGTGGGAAGTACATTTACTCAAGTACTGTACTTAAGTACAACTATAGAGGTACTTGTATTCTACTTGAGTACAGTGTATGCTACTTTTACTCTACTTCAAATCAGAGGTAAATAGTGTACTTTTATTCCACTACATGTATTTAATACCTTTAGTTACTTCACAGATGTGGATGAATGATGTGAAATATAATTAAGTGTTAAATCAGACTTAGTTCCACCTGGAGTAAATTCACAAGCTACCCTGCAGTATACAAAGTCATTCAAACTAGCTGCACCTTTACCAGCTTTGAGAACACTTTCATGATCAATCATTATAAAACATATCATATATATTATTCTGAAATGGACCAATCTGCACAATCACTACTTTTACTTTTGCTAGGTTAACTACATGTTAATGATGATTTTGTTTATTATTATTTTTGGTACTTTGACTATATTTTACTTTTACTCAAGTACAAGATCTGAGTAAAGTATAGTCAGTATTATTATCAGTAGCAAAAGTACTCGGTATTATTGTAAAAGTAATCAGTATTATCAGTACTAAAAGCACTCAGTATTATCAGTAGTAAAAGTGCACAGTATTATAGTAAAAGTACTCAGTATTACCCGGTGTTTCTGCTCCTCGTTGTTCTACGGTTTGTTGATGTACACCGACTAGCATTAGCCACCTAGCATGAAGCAGCTAACAGCCGGGTGAAGAGGTGGAATTGTTCTAAAGCTCATCTCGTCTCTTCTTCTCCTAAGAGAAATGGGTTATATTATAATATATGATAGATATATATTAATGAAAGCTGATAGAGACTCCGACTGCAGGATGTTTTAACAGAACTGGAGACTGCCTGAGATCATGGTAGAAACCAGAAGTAACCGGATGTGGGCCCACAGAGCATGCGCAGTAGAGTTTTCTCTTAAGCCCCGCCTCCCATCTCCCGCCCTCTGGATGCATCTCACTTAGATATATATATATATCTCTGCTGTCTCACACAGAGGATCACAACCAGTTTCTGCACAGCTACCCCTCACTGTCAGCCCTCAGTGAACCTACACACTCCTCCAGCATCAACATCCGTCCTCTGAGCTACTTCGAGGACGTGACGGCGGCCCTGTCAGCAGTCAGAGACAAACCACAGGATGAGAGAGCAATGGACAAACGTCTCACCGACTGAAGTGGATATTCTAACGATGTAGCTTACCCCCGCGATTCAAAGTAACGTCAACGTAGCTGTTATTTATGCTTTGCTTATATGTTTGCATAACTTGGAAGTTTACATTCGGGTCTTTGGTCCTGTATAATAACGTCATATTAAATGTAGTCATTTGGTCTTTAGCAACAGCTTTTGAGAGCAGTGCATTAATCGGTGTTCGTTTTAATGCTGCCAGTTTGTTGACGGCCTGTGTGTTGATGGGACTTCTCATGCTCCCTAAATTGTTCCCCTGCCTTTCGCCAGTTCTTAAATCCTCCTTTCACAAAACTCCCATCCCTGATCTGGTCTGCACTGACAAGCAGAGCAACAGAAGAAGCACACCACATTATCTGTATTATGTATAGACTGCTTACACTAAAATAGTAACTCAAAAATAGTAACTCAAAATAAAACTTTTTTTATTCTGTATTGATTTGTTTAGTGAACCTTTTGGCGTTGCCGTTACAACTCTCCGCCAACAGATGGGGGTGCTGCAGCACCCCTGAGGGTGCTATTAGATGCAAAAGTTTGGTTTTGGTAAGTGTTAGTGTAGTTTTGAGTGCAGTGCTCCCTTCTGCAGGGTAAATGAGGTGTTTTGCACTTTGTGTGTGGTTTTGTAAATTGTGTTTAGTGTTTTGAGAAAATAAGCCCTGCTTTTAAAAAAACGTGTTTTCGCACAACTTTAATGTAAGTGGAGTTTTTAAGCTTGCTGTGTATTGTATGTTAATATGATGTGTGAACACCACCCTTCCTGTTCTCTAAAACATACTCTCTGGTTGCTTCACACTTCCTGTCTTGTGGGTGGGTTAGCTGCTGTATTTAAACAGTACATCTTTTAGAAGAAGCCTTATACAGCTTCGAGTGTTACTGAGACACAGTTCCCTCCGTCACGGAGTGCGAGGGTGTAGGCTGGTTTATCAACCACACAATTCAAATTCTGCTTTAACTGCTGTTACTGGTAAGTTTGCTTTTATAACAACATTGTTTTTTGACTCTCATTACCCTTTTTTCACATTCTTATGCGATAACCTGATGATATTGTATTTCAAGCCAAATCTGATGTTAATTATATGTTTACTTCATCAAACATTGAGTCAAATCTATTTTGTAACATTGTCACACTAAAATATGAGAAGAAAATCTATGTAACAACACCGCTGTTTTGTACATTTATATTATCAACATGCTTTTTAAGAGGAAGTTGACTAACTTAAGAACTGACAGAAATAACTGGCCAAGTATTGGTAGTGTTGTAGTTCTTTATTTTACTTCTGAATCCAAAACTGCTTAATTATAATATAAAGTTGAGTGATAAGTTATAAGTAAGGTCTTTTTTTACTCATTTCTCCAACATCATAGGTTATCTGTACAAATGATATACTGATACATAAAAGTCAAATTCTGCTTTGTCTTGAGACAATTTTTAGCCTCGGTGAAAGAGGAAGTGAACTGATGACACTTTAATGTTCACTATTACCTTTTATGGTGTCAACAGTGTTGAGAAAGAGACAAGCCTTTTTGAACACGACACCATGTCAGTGTAAAACTTTAAAACCAGGGCTCTAAATAAGGGTGCTTATTTTAAAAAGACTGTATGTATATGTGGTACTACAATGAGGAATTACTTTTTGTAAGATATCACACAACCTTTATGAGGATACATTATTCACATTTCAACAAGATGACAGTAATTTCTATATGTAGTCTAATGATTGCATGTTGATCGAGGACCAGATATTTTAACATCAACTGTTCTTTGGTTGAAGTAGTGAGTAACTTAATAATTGGTTAACAAGCATAAAATAAAAAGTTGTGTTGTTAAATTGTCAATATGCAAACAATGCTAAAAGGTTTCAAATCATAACAAACTGTTGCAGCAAATTCCCTAGTTTGATTAAGCTAGTTTGTGTTTTTGCATGAATAATTATGGAAAGCCCCACTGTACATTACCTTGTAATGGTATATGTCCCAGCAGGGAACATTTTATTGTTCCCTTTTACATTTAATGTGTCAACTAAGGAAAATCGGAAATTGGCAGGTTAGACAATTAATATTCGAGGGCCTTCCTCGTTCTATAGCAAATCTGGCATAGCAAGGGCGTACCTTTTAAAACTGGTGATTTTGGTGATTTTTTTATCTTTAGTGGTGTCAATCCATCAGAAAATATAATTGCATTAATCACTAAAATAAAATGTTGTTAATTGTGATCAATTACAAGTATAAAAATACTAGTAGTTACTATTTACGACGCTGGAGCATGGACAAACCCGCTGTCACAGAGAGCCGCTGTTATTCCCCTTTTTATAATGTGTGATACACCGGACATACTGTATGCTTGAATGGTAGTATTTCTACTGCGAGCACTGTCTGTACCTGCAAACACATTTTCATGTTTGATCAAATGCCTAAAATGACCTAGCCTATGCTTATATTATTCTGATAAGCAACTCATTGTTTTGTAATTATACAACTGAGGACTGTCCTCTCATGTGCAAAGGATCAAGTAATGTGAAGTTATAGGGTGAGTCTTTTTAAACATGAACGATATCAGTTTCTAACCTTACCAGTTTTTTAACTATGAGCACCATCTGGTGTTTTGTAACCCTGATCCTTAATTATGTTATTTTAATGTTTTCTTATTGCAACTGCCATATTTGACAAGTTGGGAGTGGGAAGGCAGTACCACTCAAACTGATTGTTCCTACTTGCAACTGAAAAGGAATCTAACTTCGATGCAACAAAATTGTTAATACCTAGGCCGTCTCCGATACCGAACTCCGGTGATGATAAGGCTCCGGTGAACGGCCGTCCAATCTTTTTAGGACTTCAAAACCACCCAGAATCTACACGCAAGATCAACATAATCTGCTTAGGGGGGAGTTTACAACGTGGCCTCTAACACCGCGCTGCCCGTCGTATCCCTATTTTAGGCACTCTGGCCCCGGATGTCTGACCACTTTAGGATAGCAAAACGGTGTGCATGGTGTAGTAGGTGTTGGTGGGCTGGTAGAACCCCAGAGCAGTATCAAAACTGCCCCTGGAGGAGAATCCCTCTGTTAATGGGAGACTCCCTGGTAATTAGGGCAGCTTCAGAACCCACAGTCCCTAACCCCACCCTCTCTTGATCCCCAAATATATCAATCAAAACAATGCAAATGTAATATCAAACACAGCCAGGGTCAAACATCAATAGGCGCGTTCACACCGAGTACTTTTCCCTCAAAGGTTCCTGAGAACTCTTTAGTTCTCATGAACTAAGTACAGATCGCGTTCACACCGGAAATGAGTTCCTGGGGGTGGATTCGGGTGGATTAGGCAAATGAAGCCGCTGACGTCACTTCTTCTTCTTCTGCTTTGGGTTTACTGGCAGGCCGCAAACAACTTCACGGCGTATACTGCCGCCCAAAATCCCCGGCCGGAAGTCCCCAAGCCTTCCGAGTAAACGGCCAGAACGCCGACACCTCCTCATCTCCACCGCTCCCATGTTTTATTTTGTGTTGCCATAAGTTAGTCTCTCTGCGTTTCTGCGCTGGGCTAATGCTAATGCTAATAATGCTATGCGAGGATAATAAAATGGCGGATTCACAAAAGTTTTTGGGAGTTTGACGCATGGTTTGACGGGGCGTGGTTTGCATTCCGCCCAGCCAATCAGACACAGGAACCTTTTTCTCCCACGTAAGTCCCTGCTCTCTAGCAGGGACTGAAAAGGGGGTAAAAAAAGTTCTCGAGAACTAATTTAGTTCCTGGGACTTTTTGGTGTGAACGCAGCTAAATCGTAGTTCTCAGGAACCTTTGTGGGAAAAGTACTTGGTGTGAACACGCCTAATGTCACAGCAGTGACATTACCACATCAGCAGAGCATATGTCAACCACCTCAACCACAGTAACCAATGTGAAACTATAGTTTAACCTTAGCAGAGTTTCTATTCCCCAAACAATTTAAATCCAAATTATCAACTAATGCCAGCCTTTTCCAAGGAAGGGTATTCTTACCTCACTCTAAGACCAAGCAGATACCTTCAGATACCACGAGAGAGAGACCAGGAGTTTTGGGTCGAAGTGTACAAAGTACAAACCGGATTTATTAAGGTTTTAACAAAAATTGAGGATTAAAAATAATCCTTAAAAATAATAAAGACACCAAGTCAAAATACAATAGCAACAGGTTCACAAGTCAAGTCCTCAAGCCGTCTAAAAGAGCCCAAGCCCAGGCCCAGGGCATATTTGGACTCAGGCTAGCATAGTTCACTTTATATAGCAAGCAGTCATGTCAAGCTAGCAACAGGTCATTTCATGCTCCCATTGAATCAATCAAATATATAAAATCGACTCATTATTTGAGAGTTACACATTAGTGTGCCATAAAGTAACCTACCATGTTATGTTCCTTGTTCATTGTGTATTATTGGCATCTAGTGGACATTTGAAGATACTACACAGATTAGTTTGTGTGTATGTGTGTGTGCACAATAGGAAATTCATATTATTATTAATAACAACAATAATACACATTTATTTATAGCGTATCACATTAAAACAATTAAATATAGCTCAATAACTTCATATACTGTAGGAGGAAAATCAAGAGTGACATGGAAGGCGTACAGTATATGTAGTGATGATTCAATTAGACACATGGCCTTGATGATGGCAAAGTGATTGACACATTTGCCAAACTGAAATCAAGACGCCACACCCTCATGCTTCCTCCCCAGAAAAAATTGAATGTTATTGCACACAACACTCCCCAAAACTCCAGCTCCCCCAAGTTCAAGTCTCAAATTCCCTGGGATTGTTGCACTGCTCAAATGTAACCCTTTGGCAACCAGCCTTTCTTTTCAAACTTGAAAACCATCTTTTGTATTGAATGAAGATGTTCATTTTACATTGGTGGTAGTAATAGTTTAGTGTAGGTTGATAATCTTGAAATAAAGCAAAGAAAAATAACCTTATGACTCAATTTCTCTTAAAATACACATAAACATTAAGGAACATATCTTTACCACATTCAGAGTTAGTAATTAACCTGATAAATAACATTTCAATGAAAAGCATATTTGTTGTTTGTTATATAAAACTAAGATGTTATATGATTATATTTGGAGGAGGAATTGACAAAAGAGCGGACAGAAAAAGTAAGGTGCATGTGAAACACAGAAAGAAGTTTGAGTTAAGAGTGGAATACACTACAAACATTTCACACTATTTAAATCAAACTCAATGGCAGAACAGCCCCCTTTCCTGAAAACCTTTTACTTTACTTCTCTGCATGCATGCATGAAATGCAAGCATTTCATTATAAGGCCAAGCTTTTGATATTTACACCTCATTCTCGGAAAATTTCTGTTTATTATTTGTTCCAATGATTTACCTTTTTGTTTCTTTTTTTGTGCATTTGGTTGACACAAACCTATACACACAATATCTTTAGTTTTAGCTATATTTTGTGGAAAACGTATAATAAAGTGAAACTGTAAGATTGTATTTTCATCAGTTCGATGTTTGTTCATTTTAAGGAATTTTACTCCTTTAATCAATGAGAAAACCAATTGTGGAAAACATTAATTATTCATTAATGAGATCCAATCTGTGGCTAGTACAAGTAATGAGGCTAATGTAATGTTAATAGAATAATGAATGTCAGTTAAGGTTTACATTGAAAATGTGTATTGGTTTACAGGAAATGGAGATGTATTTGCTGTTTCTTCTGCTCATGCTGATGGGTAAAAATGGTAAGTTTTGAAAACGTTAACATTACCTAATTTAATTGAAAATCTTTAAAGCTCAACTAAAACATATTTGTTATATTAATGAGTGAAATGATTGCAATGCCAAATTAGACATGTGTGCGAGCAAGCCCTGCAGTTCATCAGAGCATTGTATCCACTGTCATTGCATAGTAAGAGGCTATAAATGTAATTGTCCAAAAACAAAACACCCAATCTTGATAAATAATAATGATAATAATGTTTAGAATTAAGAATTCATGGTTCAATATCTTGAGTGTGTGCTTTTCTCTGCAGGATTGTGTCAACAGGAGAAAGGTTGCTCAAAGTCCATGGTCAACTCATGTGGTGACTGTATGAGATCTGCGCCAGAGTGTGTGTGGTGCAAACAGCTGGTGAGAAACACAATTTATGTAACCTATAAACTTTCTACTCAGGAGGTATGTCTAGATTTTCCTGATTTAGGTGGGGCACTGACTGATGGTCGACAGGGGTTACACACAGGGGTTAATCTGGGCAAGGCCTGAGTACATAGGCCTACGTACTCACCTGATTTCCTTGTGTTAGTTTAACATGCTCTGTCCTCTGTGTCTGTCAGATGTGTCTCCTGCAGAAAGGCTATATCAATATTATGTTGTATAGAATAATTTTGAATATGTTTCATTTTCACATAGTTTTCAACCCCCCTTACATTCCAACCAGACACCTTTATCCCATCGGTCATGTTAATTGTGCTTAGAAATACTATATAGCGCCTGCAACAAATAAGATGAAATATTTAAACTATTACAGAAAAGTTCCCTCCTTTTCCAATGTAATGTTTAGGTAGACCTACTTTGCTGATTGTACATAAAGAAAACTTTGGACCCTAACCTCTTTTTCCAAAACTAAAGAGGTACCCCAAAAAACTGGTATCCGTAGTGTTGTGGCATTTTAGATCATTACAAATTTGCTCAACTCTCAATTATAGTGATCTTAAAAGTAACCTTCAAAAGACTTACTGCGGTTCTATGTATTATGTCACTCCCCAAGCCTGAGTAGACTATAGTTTGCTAAAACCATATGCAAGAAGTAAAAGAAACAACATAATAGGCAGACATATGAGTGAACATAATATATCTTTCGTGTGTTTTTCATCCTCTTCGTACAGAATTTTACAAAAGCAGGTGAGCAGGAAGCAGTGCGCTGTGACACCAAAGCTCAGTTGATGAAGAAAGGCTGCAAGAGGCAAGAAATCATCTCCCCCGAGAACACTATAGACATTGTGAAGGCAGATCCTCTGTCTGTGTCATTCGACAAACAGCTGAAACAGCCTGTTCAGCTGCGTCCACAGAAGATTAGTTTGAGACTGCGACCTGGTGAGTGGAATCAGTTGATGCGGACATTTGTGAACGGAAGGAACTACAGTGATTTGTTGCCTGTGTTGGCTGGTCAAAAAAAAGTTCTTAAATAGCCACTATCATCACATTTGATTTGACGAATTGTAAAAACTACGGGCACTAAACGTCAAATATGCTTGAGCAATTTTCTTTCTTTTCTGTTTGTGTGTTTATTTTTTGTTTTTACAGGGCTTCCTAAGACATTCAGGGTTTCTTTCAAAAGAGTTCAGGGTTATCCTGTTGATCTCTACTACCTGATGGACCTGTCCTACTCCATGAAAGATGACTTGGCAAATGTCAAAGGACTGGGAAAAGATCTTTTTGCAGCTCTGAAGAGTATCACTAATTCTGCTCAAATAGGTAATAAGATTCAAATGTTAATCTGACAATATAAATCATAAAAATACAATTGTCTATTATTTGGTAACACCCCCGTAAAATTGGTCTAGAGCTGCCACTGTGTATAACGTGTTAGGTCTACACAAAATATCACTGCATTTCACCATTCAAACATCTTGAGAAACAAGTAAATCACCCCTGGCTTTCACTGCAAAAAGTATATTTGTCTAATTTCAAGTCAGAATACGTCTTTACACTTGATATAAGACATAATAACTTAAGTAGTAATAATGCAGTGAGATATAATGTCTTGTTTTAGAATTATTATTTTTATTTTAAGAATTCTTAATAAGTCTAATTATCTCACTGCACTGGCAGATTATTACACTTGTTTCAAGTCTGTATAAACTCAAATCACATTTTTTTTTCTTGTTATAAGATGGATGATTTTTGCAGTGTTGCCTTCTATTTCAGTTAATGAAAAGGAAAAAAAGATTACAAACCAATTGCCCTTTCTTTAACTACAGGGTTTGGTGCGTTTGTCGATAAGACAGTTCTTCCTTACACTAACACCAACAAGGAGAAACTGCTGAAGCCGTGTGATGAGAATGACCAACAGTGCCAGGCTGCCTTTGGCTACAGACATGTGCTTAGTATGACGTCAGAAGAAGAACAGTTCAAAACAAAAGTAACAGAGGAGTTCATTTCTGGGAACTTGGACTCTCCAGAAGGTAGTCTGGACGCCATGATGCAGGCAGCCGTGTGTGGGGTAAGGAATCTACCAAATAAGTAACTATGAACTGTGAGTTAGACAAGGAGAGCAAGAACTGGTTCATTATTAGAAAAGGATTAACAGCAAACAAGAAAAAACTCTTCGGCCGTTTCAAGTAGAAGTAAAATATCAAATTTAGAATGTTTCAGGGTCTATGCTTTCAAGCAGTGAAATAGCCGTACCCACTATGAATTGCAACTGAATTCTGAAGTATACCTAATAACATTGTCAAAACTTCAAAATATACATCATGTGTCATGACATGTAACATTAGGCTTGATGCTATTTTTTCTAACATCAAAGGGCCTGTGATCTGAGGAAGCAAGTATAGACATAAAAGAGAGTTGACAGGAGAAAGTATTCTGTTTATGTACAAAGGAGCAGCCTATCAGAGCAGTACATAATTCCCTTTGAGGTAGGAAGAGTAGATCACATAATTTGTACATTTATCCCATCATCTAGATGGTTCATATATCAAGATATAAAATGCAGCCCAACAAAAGCTTACCATCCCCATCATTTCATTTTGTCTTTAACACAATCACAATGTCAAAAAAACGTTTTCTACCCAAACTTAAAACACAATCTTTCCCTAGCCTTAACCAAGTGTTCTGGTATCCTAAACCTAGGACCAGAAGCATTAAAACATCCTTATTGTAGTTATTCCAACATGTTTTTCACACTTGGGTTTAAAGGTACTTTGTAGGAGGCTGATATGGGAGATCACAGGGTTTTCTTAAGGCGAAAAATTCAAATTAAATCAAATTAAATGGGCCTTACAGTGTGCTTACTTAAATTGTCCCATACGCATGTATTGTTGTTTAGGAAAGAATAGGTTGGAGGAACAGCAGCACTCGGCTGATTGTGCTGACCACTGATGCCGGATTCCACATGGCCGGAGATGGAAAATTAGCTGGCATACTGGAACCCAATGATGAAAAGTGCCACATAGAAAACAGCTTGTACACCAAAAGCAATGAAATGGTATGGAATCACATAAGCAAATGCCTTTTTTTTTACCTGCCATGCCACTTTTGCTGTAACAATGTAAATGTCCCCGATGTGGGACTGATAAAGGATTTCTGATTCTGATTTCTGAATTAATTTGTTGCAGTGGCATGGTTACCAAGATTGTAATACATTGTTGAAAATGTGTGTAGTGAGGTTAGCACCTTAAATAGTTATGTAAGGTGTGTAACATAAGGTTTACAAAATGTCACTGATTTATTGGATGGTTGTGTGCAGGACTACCCATCTGTTGGACAACTAGCCATGCAGTTGGAAAAAAACAATATTCAGCCGATATTTGCAGTGACAGAAAATGTGGAGGATGTGTACAAGGTAAAATAAATGTACCTTTTGTTTTTGTGCCTCATTTAATGTATTCATGGGTCACACATTTCATTCTTATGCTAATTGTTTTAATTTAACCTTGCTTTTTATCCCAGCAACTCACTAAATTGATTCCAAAATCAGAGGTGGGAGTTCTGTCCACAGATTCAAAGAATGTGGTTCAATTGATCAAGGAGGCCTACAAAGTAAGTTGTCCGTTTATCACATTCTCCTTTTTGTTGGGTGTGCATCTGTCAGTTATTTTCCTCATACGTTTTTGTTTTATCCAACCCTCTTGAATGTGCACTCCATGGCAGAGGTTGTCGTCC
This sequence comes from Gobionotothen gibberifrons, assembly GCA_943591055.1. Classification (NCBI taxonomy): domain Eukaryota; kingdom Metazoa; phylum Chordata; class Actinopteri; order Perciformes; family Nototheniidae; genus Gobionotothen; species Gobionotothen gibberifrons. The sequence continues at coordinate 124,046 of CALSBZ010044969.1, read as the reverse complement.
AAAGTGACTGTGACCCATGACAATCTGCCTGAGCATGTGAGCGTTGTCTACACCCCTAACTGCAAGGGTGCAGGACCAGCAGGGGAGAGCGAAGGGATTTGTGATAATGTACCAGTGGGAGAGGAGGTCAGTTCTTTCTGTAGTATTTTTTAACTTTTCAATTTGATTTAAAATTCCTGTTATATTATTTTGAGGTCCTTGTGGCACTGGATTTAGTAGGGTAATAATAATGACATAACTAATAAAGACATTTAAATGTATCATAGCTCCTTTTATCTCATTACTCAAAGACACTTTTACATTTAAAAAACTTTTCATACCAACATCCAAACAAACACATACACAAATGAAAAAAACTAAACTGGAATAAAAAGATGTCAAAACTGGTGATGTGAGTTTATCAGTAGAAAGTGAGTTTGAACAATTCAAAATCATTACATTACATTTAAATAATTGTCTTAAAATTAAAAAATGTGCTCGAGTACTACTATGAAAAAACACAGACAATACAAGTCACTGTTTTAATAAGTAAGCATTAACAGTTTACCAAACATATACAATTTGATTGGTAAATACTTCACTTCCAAATACTAAATACCTCATATCATCCATATAAGCTCTCCTTCCAGTTTAAGTTCAACACTAACATATTCAAACTTTAAGTTAAACAGTAATACTTCCAAACATGATAAGATGTTGTAAAACAAACAAACACATTGTTCTGCGGTATGCCCAACATGACAGTGGGTGTACACTGTACAGACATGCAGGACCCAGAAAAATGCGGTCGCAGACAGACATTTTTGCAATAACTGCTGCCGCACTAATACAAAATGCAGAATGTAATAAAGCCCAACATTACAATGCTGAAAAAATCGGCCGGGTAGGACCTAAAGGCGTAGAATTGACACTGGGGTGGTAGGTGTGACGGTCTTGGAGGAGGAGTGAGGTTAAATATCATCAACATTGCAGTGGAAACGGATGCCATCTTGGCGGAGGTTTTGTAGGGGGAGGGTGTATAGGAGAGAAAACCTGGGGGCAACACAAGTGGCTGGGGTGCTGGATGGCAGTTCTAAATCACACAAGAGATAATAACACGCAAGCGTTCTCCCACTGAATTAACATTTGATAAACGTAGCCCGCCAATCAGGACGAGACTACATGAATGCGTGTGTCGGCCTCACATTATAAGGCAGCTACGCCGCTGACTGTCACTCTTCTTACTTCAGCGTCTTCGTCATGACATATTGAATGAATAATTTTCAAAATACATGAATCTTACACCATTTCCCCTCTCTATTATGTGGTGCTATAACACACGCCTAACAACCATTATGTTGCCCTACAACATCATGTGAGGAACATACAATGTAATTTAATGTAAATTGGATGATGTCTATCATATAGGGCTGACTTCTTGTTGCCAGTAGGTGTCACTATAATTATGAAACCATATTGACCTGTAAAAGTCCTCAGGCCAGAATTATTATTCAAGACATTTGGAACAGTTTAAAAACTACTTCCCTGTTTCATGGCATGTCTCAAAATGGAAGCGATGCCACTGCAAGGGTGTTGCATGCAACTGAAACCTTTTAATAACGCCTTAAAAAGGTAATCGCCTCAAAATGGCCAAATTACACACAACAAAGTATTATTTTAAGACAATATGTGATACATGTGACATGCACATACTGTATCATATATCTAGGTTTTAACATAAAGTGAAGGCTGCTTTATTAAAGTTTTGTAGGGGGTGCTAAGGACTAAGAATTGTAGCCAAACTCGCTTCACAGTAGTTCAATAGACAGATTAGTATAACATGACAGGATAAAAGCAATATAGAGGAGCAGCTACATTTCAACACATATATCCACGAAGATTAATACATGAAGTCTGGTGACTCAGACTTGACTCGGACTCGAACACAGGTAATGATGACTCGACTCGGACACTCCTTGGGTGACTTGGGCTCGGACTCGAGCACAGGCAATGATAACTCGGACTCGGACTCGACTCGGACACTCCTTGGGTGACTCGGACTCGACTACGACTCTCCCTAGGTGACTCGGACTTGGACTCGGACTCGAGAGTGACTTGGACTCGTGAATTGGTGACTTTACTACAACACTGGAGCAGTGCACCTAAAGCGACCCCCCCATATAATGCGGTCAGTGCAGTCTCTACGGGGGAAGTGAGCTTAGCGGGTTGAGAAACTTGTTGCAGCACATTTAATCTGAAATATCTTCACCGCCAGTCCTAAATTTCCAGGAGGAAAGAAATACGTCCATGCTGCTTTAACTTTAAAATATATCTGGGTTTTTTATTAGTGGTAAAAAGGCACTTTTCATCTGAAGCTAACAGCCAACAAGACTTTGGTAAAGAGGCATGTACAAAGGCACTTAAGACATAAGACAAATTACTGTAAAAAGTAAAGAAGCTGGAAGGGAGGGATCAAGAATGTGGCTTTCACAAGTTTACCATTAAAACCAGTGTGTGTTTTTTATATATTTAACGTGTCACAATACATATTTTACAGCTCTGACTCTTTAACCCTGCCTTCCCTCTCCAGATTTATTTTGATGTCACAGTGACAGCAGACACATGTATTGAAGACAAGTCTTTCACCATAAGACCACTGGGAATTAAAGACACATTGACAGTGACCCTATCTTCAAACTGTGAGTGTGAATGTGACGACCCACAGGAGAGCAATCACCCACACTGCAACGGCACGGGAAGAGTTAGCTGTGGTATTTGCAGGTAAGCTTTACAACTCCTAAACATTGACTGTAAATTGGCATGTATTTAAATAAATGCAGTGAAGCAGTGTGACTAAGTATGTACAAGTTGTTTATGGTTATTGCAATGAAAACATAAATAAAGTCAAAAATAAATGACGGACTATGAAGCTGTGAGTTCTCTGCTAATCATAGGGGAGGCTTGTGGAGGGGTAAGGATGCAAAGATTTCCTCTATCTGTCCTCTCAGTGTGTGGAGAATAATCTCTGCTGTGTGTCCAGCAGCTGGTGGAGAGGGTGGTCAGGATAATGGAGAGCAGTTTGTGCAGAGTCCTTCCCACCACAACTCCAAACACATATTGACATGATTACATGTAGAAGGCCCTTTAGGTTGTATGTTCAATATGATAAGTATGTAAACATAACGGAGACCAGGGGACACTAAAGAGTGACGCACCCAGCTGGGGGACCAGGGGACACTAAAGAGTGACACACACAGCTGGGAGACCAGGGGACACTAAAAAGTGACGCACACAGCTGGGAGACCAGGGG
>CALSBZ010044969.1:109442-120747 GCA_943591055.1 Gobionotothen gibberifrons | reverse complement strand
GACACTAAAAAGTGACGCACACAGCTGGGGGACCAGGGGACACTAAAAAGTGACGCACACAGCTGGGACCAGGGGCCTCATGTATAACGCCGTGCGTAGGATTGACGTGGGAAGGTTGCTTACGTAGTAGAAATCCGAAAAATAGGTCTATACATTTTCCGCCACTTTCCGATTCACCAAACATTGCGTACCGGCGAGGAAAGTGCGTATGGCACTTCCTACGCCTGTTACCATTAATAAATCACAACCGACTTGAAATGCGGTGCAGCTTTTGCGGGCTTCACGTAACGCCCATATTTGCCTATAAATAGTCAAAGAAACGCCCATTCATTCATTCATTTTGACTGACTGCATGAAGAAGATAGCAGGAAATGACGACAGAACAGCTAAAAAAAACAGGAGGTCGAGATAAATCATATTGTTTGGTGGATGCAGTTTGAACCAGAGTAGCAGCATGGAGGTCGGATCGTCACCAAAATAAATAAAGATGTGGTCCGAAAAAGTTAATGACAAAAAAAATCCACATAGCCTTCCTCAGGCAGTGTGTTTGTACCGGGGACAGGAGACCCCCCTTGATGAGAAACTGTAAGAAATGATCGGGGAATCCCTCCGGAGTGGAGCCATGACGACTGGATCTGAATTATGTGTTTGTATTCGGTGGTTTGTGTCCCAGCTGTCGATCAGCTGTCGATCAGCTGTGCGCAGCATCTCCACTGCAGCCTGTGCATCTCACCCCCCCCCCCCTCCGCAGCAACTCTATATCCACCAGTTAAAGTAAATACAACTAATGTGTTGTGTTATATTAGCTGTACAATTTACCACATATGGTGTTCTTAGTTTCCATACCTCCTGTGTCTTACGAGCGACTTATCAAGTCTTGGCAAACGGCATAAAACACGATTACACGTGATATAAAACCATGCTCGTATCTACAACCTATAGAAATGCAAAACGGCATCAGTTTAGACGTAATTCTGTCCTCCTGCTTACCGCATCATTTATGAGAAAACATTTCATAACATTAACACAACATATTCGAGGTGGTTTTAAATAACATATCCGTATTTATTTATTTCTCCAAGTTATGTTTTTGTGTGCATTGAGGAGTCTCAAACAGGCGTTTGTTTAATCATTTTAAGATTGGCTTTAATCAATGTTTGAAAATGAATTCTTCATATATGATAAATGAGAGGTAACATTTTATTTATGGTAAGATTTCCACATATTTCTCTCCATTCTTCCTTCTGCCAACGGTGTCGCAGTTTCTCCTCTCTCCCGTGTTCGTGCTTAGTGCGTACGCATGGGTTAGAGTTTGCGTGGAGGACAGCACGGTTTCCCATCAAGTTACTATTTTATAAATCGCAAACATTGCGTAGAAACTGGCGTACGCCATTTTTTGAGCGTATATCGCTTTATAAATGAGGCCCCAGAGCACTTGGTGACGTGCAGGATTATCAAGCTGGACAACTGTCTCCGTTGTTGGAAACGTACCTAAAATGTTTTATCAGCTTATTTTTAATATCTTCACATGTTTCCGATCATATTTCAGATCTGCTGTGTGTTTTGTATAACACATGCAACGCGTTTGCCCCTGTCGGCCACCGTAAATATGATCATAATGCGCTACAGGAACTTGGAATTGAAAAAAAATGTACTGAGAAATTAACCATTTATCCATCAAAGAATTGTACTATCCAGATCGAAAACTGAAGAGGTTTATGTTAAATATGCCCACAAACTTCAGTAAATGTCATAAAATAGCCTATACTACACCTCTTCAACCCTACCTTATCCCTCCAGATTAAATTGGATGTCAGAGTGACAGCAGAGGATGGAGGACATGTATTTCACTTTAAGACTAGGCATTAACTATATATTGGCAGGGACCCTATCTACAAACTGTGAGAGTCAATGGGAAGACCCACAGAACTACAGTCCCCAACAATGCATTAGTGTCCCTTCATAATCACTGAAACTTAAAGGAACCGTTCAGTGTGGCATTTCAAGGGATTGTGTTTATTTCAAAATTGTAAACTACATGACCTGCAAAACTTCCCATCCGCCTCAGCTGTCTTTGTATTCAGTGCTAATTAGCAAATGTTGGCATGTGTGAACATCATAAACATTACACCTGCTGAACATCATTGTGATTTTTGAGCATGTTAACATACTGGTTCTAGCATTTACCTCAAAGCACAGCTGTGTCTACAGCCCCACAAACTTGAGCCTGGTAAATGTTTCCAAACAGCATACCGCTAATACCAAAACGTAGCAATAGTTCCTGTAATTAAGGTGTTGTTGCTCTCTGACTTGTCCTCATTCAGCTGCAGTGAAGGCTCCATCGGTCAGTTCTGTGAGTGCTCTATTGGGGAAAAAGACGAGGTCTCGCTGCGAGCGTCCTGTCAGAGGGACAACGGCACCGAGTGTGAGGGCCGAGGAGATTGTGTATGTGGCAGGTGCCAGTGCCACACCACAGAGAGTGGAAGTAGTTACCATGGTGACTTCTGCGAGTGTGACGATGAACACTGTGAGAAGTTCCAGAATAAACTATGTGGAGGTAGAGTTTTAGTCATTTTCCAAAAACATTACTTTTTTCATTGTGTGTTTAACCAGATAGCCTATAGGTACTTTCACCAAAACACTTTGTATCTCTAAGACCTAGCATATGGGTAAATTGCATTTACTTTCTCATAAATCTTTGTAAAGCATAAAGCAAAGTACCAGGAAAACCCCAGTATTTGTTTTAACATAAAGACATAACATTCATGAAATGCTTTTACAATATAGAACTACCAACACCTCCCACATTCGGCCCAATGGGATCTCCCTGTCACTCACAATGGTGTGTACCTATAGGCTCTGAGTGACACAGGTCATTATTATTTTACATACTGCAAATGTACTTTAATTCTTTTCTCCATTTCTCTACTTGTAGGAAACGGTAAATGCAATTGTGGCAGTTGTGAATGCTTTTCAGGCTACGAAGGCTCAGCCTGTCAGTGTAAGGTGTCTGAGGAGGGCTGTCGGACCCTCAACAACACTGTGTGCTACGGCAGAGGGACCTGCAAGTGTAACCGCTGTGAGTGTAAGGAGGGATACCAGCATCCACGATGCGACAAATGCCTCGGCTGCCCAGACCCCTGCCAGACCAAACTGTAAGGATTTAAACTTCTACTGAACCTTTACTTCAAATGACTGTCGACCTATCACATTTAAAAAAGAAATCACTCCAATAATATGTCGAAGCTTAGAAAATGCCCCGGGTGATTTAAACTGTGTTTGGGGGAAGATGGTGCAGCATGAAGAACATTGATTGGCTTAAGGTTTTGTTGGGTAATTGTTACAATAAATGTTTGTGACGTTTGTAGTTCTTCGCTGATATCATCAGTATCTACCCAGAAAGATAATCTGAACATTTGTTTTACTGTTGTGTTTCAACATTTTATATCTTATCCAATCAATGTAAGTTTAGCAAACATAGGTACTATTTCTCAAAATGATCCTATGCTTATACAATACTTGTGTCAATGCATTATTTGTAAATTCATAGTAATGTTTTAAATGATGGCATGTTTAAACAATTGGAAACATTTTATGAATTTAAAAATAATCTTGTTTTCAGGAACTGCATTGAATGCCTTGGCTTTGAGTCCGGTCCCTTTAAAAAAAACTGCAGTGTGGCTTGCAGCAAAAGCATTTATCACGAGATGGTTGATCAGTTCACCGTACAAAGCAAGAAGTGCCAGCAGAAGGACACGGAGGGATGCTGGATCAGGTTCAATCTGGACCAGTTGGTCGGAGAAGATCACTACAAGGTTGAAATTCTCAAACAGAGAGGTGAGCAGCTCATAATGTGTGGAACATTCTTCAGAGCTATCAAACTCTTACATTTAAGTACTATTGTATGCCATTTGGAAACATTTAACAAGACTAAAGTTGTTAGCAGGTTTGTGGGGCTGTAGACACAGTGGTGCTTTTAACTAAATGCTAGACACAGTATTTTAACATGCTCAAAATGATTATGCTTTTCAGCAGGTGTAATATTTTTCTAATAAGCACTAAACACAAAAACAGCTGAGGCTGATGGGAAGTTTTTGCAGGTATTTGTTCATGAATATGAAGCAATATGGAAAGTCAGAGGATCACTAAAGTTATCGCATTGCAACTAGTTTTTATATAAATTAGTCAGAGGATTACCATCATTTTTAGGATTCACTCTCCGGCGACCATTCATGTCAACACAAAATAGTTCAAATAGTCCAAAGTGGTATGCCGACTGACCAACAAGCCGGACAAAATAAACACTCACAAATGTCAGCAGACATACTCTATTCTTCAATTCATAATTTTTGATATAGGCTGTCCTTTCCGATATCAGTAAATCTTTCTGTAGCCTAATTTCTCCCTGTTCCTCCAGACTGTCCGGAGCCCCCCAGTGTCATAGCTATCATCGGGGGCTCCATTGCATCTGTTGCTCTCATTGGCATCCTGCTGCTGATGCTCATCAAGCTACTCATCTACATGAAGGACATAAAAGAATTCAGAAAATTTGAAAATGAAAAGAAGAAATCCAAGTGGGCAGAGGTGAGACAATTTAGATATTTATATACATTGTTGCCCAAAAAGTTGGAATAAAATATGTTGTACCGCTTCTCATTTAATGATTAAACATTGTATATATATATATATATATATATATATACACACACAATGTTGTTTTTCTGTGATCTTTTGATGGACTTCCTGTTGCCAGTAGTTGCACATTGACTATTGCTGCATCCCAAATCTCTTATTTGACAATTCCTCAATCCTCGGGGAGCGACCACCTGATCATCCTTCAAAATCATTAGCCCTCAGGGAAGTGAACAGAGATGACAGATTACACTCAAGTGCATCACTCTTACTGTTGATAAAAAAAGAAAAGAAAGATGTATCATCTAGTTAAAATATGTGATAATAAATCTGAACACATACAACTTTCATCATCCATGAAAACAATTAATTGTTCATGATCTATTGTTTCTCCCATTAACTTTGATTATGAATACAAATACATTCAGTGAGAGTATTGCCCCTTTACACCAACGAGGTTCCAGGGCCGGTTCGGAGCTAGAGCCTGATAAGCACCTTTCCTGTTCACACTGCAGTGGAGTCGGCTCTTTCCCCCCAAAAACCGGTTCTTTCCAAGCTTGAAAAAATTCGGTCTAGAAGCAAGAACTGCATACGTCACGCTTACGTTGGAGGGGTTTAAGATCAACCTGAGCTAACAGTTTATGGCGAGTACGGCAAATAAAAGTTGTAACAAGCAGTAGCACTGAGCAAAGTGACGAGAACGCAACCACACACTTGTAAAACAACACACTTTATAAAGCCAGGCAACACTAACCAGGCTTCGTCGGTAAATGCCGTTGAAACACATTAATAAACAATAAACCAAGGCACTCTGGAGAAAAGTACTCTTGGAGAAGTAGTTATTTAATAATCTGGCTTTGTATGATTAAAAGTAACACGATCATTGACCCGACGCAGTCCCCCATTTTTGTTGTTGTGAGCGCCGTTGGGGAGAAAATCAGCGACGTAAACGGTGATGTCACGACGCAGCAGTGGAATCACCAGTCGGGCTCTGGGCGGTGTGAACAAAACGGGGGCTGAAAAGAAAAATACGGTTCCGAAGCAGAAGAGCACAAGCATTGAGCTAGAACGGGAGCTGCGTTGGTGTGAAAGGGGCATGAGAGAGGCTGTTTTACAAAGAAACAAAACGGTCAATGTCCGAAACATTGATTATATTAAGTTTTCATTTATCATTATTTAAATTACATTTTTGATCTTGGGCCTTCAGTGTTCAAAAACACTTTATTCTTATGCTGGATTGCTTGATTTGAATTCAAAATTCTGAATATCAATAGATGCAGACACTAATAACAATAAATGTTAATATTTATATATATATTTAATAAATGAATAATATAAACTACATTCTGCTCCCAATAAATGTCTCATGCCGCTGAGCATGAGACAGCACACAGAATAATTACAGTGGGCAGGGTGTCATTTATACATATTTATAGCGCTTTCCTAAAATTGGGCGTGGGGGGGTTGTTGATCAGAGTTTGAAAGCTAGAGTGAATAAGTGAGTTTCGAGAGATTTTGTGAAGGATTCAAGAGTGTTGGCCTTTCGGATGTGACTGGGAAGGGTGTTCCAGAGTGAGGGGGGTGAAGGCCCTGTCCCCCCAGGTCCAGAGTGAGGGGGGCTGCAGCGAAGGCCCTGTCCCCCCAGGTCCGGAGTTTTGTCCTGATGGGCTGTAGTAGATTAGCTTCAGCAGACCTGAGGCGACAGGTAGTTGTTGGCTTTGTAGGTGAGAAGTAATATTTTGAAGTCAATCCGGTGTTTGATGGGGCGCCAGTGGAGGTCGTGGAGGATGGGGGTGATATGGTCGGAGCGTCGGGTGGAGGTCAGCATACGGGCAGCGGAGTTTTGGACATATTGCAGTTTATTGAGGATGTATGCAGGTGAACCATAGAGGATGCTGTTGCAGTAATCAAGTCGGGATGTAATGAAGGCATGGATCAGAGTTTCAGCAGCGGTGGATGAGAGGTGGGGTCTGATGCGGGCAATGTTCTTTAAGTGGAAGAAGGCGGTTTTTGTGATCTGGTTGACGTGAGGGAGGAAAGTGAGAGCGGGGTCGAGGATGATACCAAGGTTACGGACGTGAGTTGAGAGATTGACGATGGAGCCGTCGTTGTTTAGAGAGAAGTCCTGGGTGGAGCGGGTAAGGGAGTTTGGGACGATGATTATTTCAGATTTCAGTTTAATTTAGGGCTGCTCGATTATGGTAAATATCATAATCTCGATTATTTTGGTCAATATTGATATCACCATTATTAAATAAGATTATTCATTGACTTTGAAAACATCAATTTATTGAACTTAAACAAAATACAAAAAAAAATGTGAACAGTATATTTTTAACAGTTGATTACCCTGAACTTTAAGTATAATTTAACTGCAAAGTATTCAGCTGAAGCCACATATTTTTCAACTTCCCCACAGTATTTGTCATATAGGGCAGGCAGTGCAGATCTGGTGAAATAATGGCCGAGATGGCATCGCGTAACACTTGTACATAGTCCATTTTATTATCCTTGCATTAGCATAATTAGCATTAGCCCAGCACACAAACACAGAGAGACTAACTTATGGCAACACAAAAGAAAACATGGGAGCGGTGGAGATGAGGAGGTGTCGACGTTCTGGCGATTTACTCGGAAGGCTTCAGCAGAAGCTGCTGGGAGTCCCAGCAGCTTCTACTGAAGCCAGTCCCCAACTCCGGGGACTTCCGGCCGGGGACTTCAGGTGGCAGTATACGCCGTGAAGTTGTTTGCGGCCTGCCAGTAAACCCAAAGCAGAAGAAGAAGAAGTGACGTCAGCGGCTTTATTTAGATGAACCTTTGTGGGAAAAGTTCTGCGTTGTGAAAGCGCCTAATGGGACTGTGTGGAATTTGCATTTTCTTGTTTCATATGATTTTAAAACTTAAACTTTAGTGTTAAAGAAAATATCCCTTTATTTCATATTTTATTGTATTAAAAATGATTGTATCATTTGTGTGAAATCATCTTCATTAGCGTATGCATTATTAAGAAGTGTCTAAGAGACACACAGAATACCTGAAAACATAATAACTTAAAAAAACAACAAAGATGAAAGAAACTAAGCATTTTGATTTGTGTGTTGCCAGGCTGACAACCCTCTGTTCCAGACGGCCACCACCACGGTGAGCAACCCCACCTTCACCGGAGAGTGAGAGTGAGACACACAGAGGTGCAGCGCTCACACAACACACATCCATGTGTGTTTAGGGCAAGGTCATTTGTAATGCGCTTTGCAAATATTTATCAACTTGTGTTAATGTTGACACACTGTAGTTCTTAAAGAGGCCCTATTCTGCTTTTTGCGTTTTTCCCTTTCCTGTAGTGTGTTCTAATGGATTTTAAATAAATGTAATCCCTGTGTTCCCTCCAGAGGGAGTTTCTTTCCCACAGCTGTTATTATCTGAGGGGGGCAGAATAGCAACATTCATGCTGAATATATACTTATATGATTCTGTTTCCTTCAAGGTTGTATCTTCCTGGTCGAACGCACTTATTGTAAATCGCTTTGGATAAAAGCGTCAGCTAAATGCAATGTAATGTAATGTAATGTATTGTCATGCATCAGTCTCATTCTAGTCACCCAGACAGATTCACTGTATATCCTCAGGTCCTGAGTAGAGAGAGTCTGACAGGACGTTGTTACTGGGAGGTGGAGTGGAGAGGGGGAGAAGTTGATGTAGCAGTCGCATACAAGAATATCAGCAGAGCAGGGAGGGAAAGTTTATTTGGTTTCGATGACAAGTCTTGGGCAGTAGATTGCGACCAAAACAGTTATTCATTTCGTCACAACAGTATCGACACTCCTGTCTCAGGTCCTCTGTCCTCCAGAGTAGGAGTGTACCTGGATCACAGAGCAGGTATTCTGTCCTTCTACAGCGTCTCTGAAACCATGGCTCTCCTCCACAGAGTCCACACCACATTCACTCAGCCGCTACATGCTGGAGTTTGGCTTCCACATCATGGAACCACAGCTGAGTTTTGTAAACTGAAATAGCCTGAAGTCATTTGAGGAACTCTTCTACTTCTTAAACTCATTGTGTGTTCATCATTGTTGCTGAGAGCTGATTGTTCATGTCTTCACTGCACAGAGATCAGCTGTCAATCAAACATTATGGGATGTGCTTTAACATCTTCTCATGAGTTGTTCTGTAGATGTTGGAGTTTCTTTAGGCGGCGCTCCTTCCTGTGTCTGTTTAGCCATGGAGGCTGTCACTGCTCAGGAGGATCTCTGTTAACCTCAACTGATATTTTTAAATGTAAACTTTGCTTTAAATATTTGTTGAATATCGTTATTGATGTATTTGTATGTTGTTGTTTCTCTTGTAAAGCATGAGTCTTTAGAGAGAAAGCACCAGAGCTTCTTTCATTTTAGTTTTTTTTTTCTAAAAGTCTTTTATTTTTGACTAAGTTTCATTTATGCATTCAACACGAATGCATAAATGAAAGTTTGAATAATGAAACAACACACATTAAAATAAAACTCATGAAAAAGAAAAGCGAACGGGTTGAGTTTGTAATAAATTGTGTTTCTATTTTCAACATATGAGATGAGTGCCTCATTTACATATCCGGAAAAAATGTAATGCTTGGGTTTTTCTTGTTAATAAAAGAGTTAAGAGGACAAAAGTGAAAATCTAAGTCTTTCTATTTTTTTTATTATAAAAATAACTATAACTTATTTTTCGGAAATAAAATATTTGCATTTTCATATATTTTATTTATTTTTAGAATTAAGAAAACATTATCTTTCGATGCTTAACTACTGTATCTTTAAGCACTTATTTTAACTGATATTATACATATGTATTATACTCTTATAAGATGTATGTACGTAGATAGTATAAGAAATGTGCAGAATACGACAGTTTAATGGTGGAGGTGTACACACATATTGATAGATGCCTTGTAATGCACTGTTGAGGAACCTGCGACCCAAGTTTTTCATCTCCGACCTTGTCAGGTATTGAACATTCAATAAATAAAGAACACAGAATTATTAAATATAAAACACAGAATGTGTGTGATTATACTAAATGATTTACAAATAAACACCACTGCATATTTACAACTATTACACATGCTGATGTAACGCAAATGTTTCCAACTTGGGATCAATAAAGTATATCTTATCTTAAGATGATCGATGGCTACTGCCATATTTGCAAAAGTTGCCTCTGAACCTTGACAAGTGCATGTTTCAGGCTTATCAATGAACAACAGGAGGGGTCACAGACATAAGACCAGCTGTTAAATAAAGCTCTTCTGACCTTAGCTGTCATGTGGGTATATATTAATGCTGCCCATTATGGGCACAAGCAATTTTCACTCATTTATTAATTATATGTTTTAAATGTGAGTGTTTCTGTGAGCTTCTCCGCTCACTCAGGGTTCGGGAAGAAGGACGGCAAGAGTAGGGTTTTAGGGTGATCTGTTTATTAACACCAAAACAATCTACACACGGGCTTTCCACAAGTTGCCCGTCTCGAAACCTTCACAGGTGCGACCTTCCAGGATCCCGCCTACTGCAAAACAGACCAGAACCAGGTTACGACATTCTTTTATTCCGTCACTGATTACCTGATTCTGATCAGCTGTCTGGCCTCCGGCCGAGCCGCTCCCTTCACTCCAGCAGCCGGCGCCCTAACCACACCCCGCTGCCACAGTTTCCTATCCCCTAAACCTCCAGGGATGTACACAGTTTAATACTGGCAACTTCTTATTATGGGAAATAAGAAAACGTCTTTTAAAACTACAATTCCCAGTAGAGATGTTCCATAGAATAGAACATGTTGCAAAACACACAATAGCCAGCATGTGTGGTTCTGGGGACGGGGTGGCGGAGGGGGTGGGGTGGACCCATCCAAATCCAGTTTTGGATAGTCTGTCGTTGTTCCATCCCATTTCAAAGTGCTGTTTGACGCTCGGCGTAACCCTCGGCACACTTCCACTCAAACATCCAATCACAGAGCTTGAGGACTAATCACAGGGTTTGAGCAAAGCGGAGAGAATACTTACTTCCGGGTGTAAAATTCTCTTAAGCAACTACTATGAGCTGCTCCGACCCTCGGTCCTGACGGACTCCAAAAGTCCGACATTATACAATCAAACAAATAAATAAACACAAGGATAATTGTGTCTCATTGTTGAGTAAATGACAGGGTGTGGTTTCGAAAATAATACAAAATTAGAAGGAAAAAACGATGAAACAATACAGATTTCAGTTTTCTGAGCCCCTACTCTCCCCCTAACTGACGGCAACAAAAGTCAGACATTATTCAATTAAAATAAAGAAGTAAACACAATAAGTGTGGCTTGATATTGAGTTAGAAAAAGGTTGTTAAACGCTGTGAGAATGGATCTGCGGAGAGCATTTCACCGCAATCCCAACTTGTCTATTACCAACGTTCAGGGAGCTCTATGCAAGTCAATGGGACTCCCTGATAGTTGAAACTCAACGCTAAAGGGCACCCCCTTGCATTGGAAAGTGACGACAGGGACCCTGACATAACGTCAACATAGGCCGAGTTGGGAGTGAGATTGTGTTGCCTCAAGACGCAGCCTACTTCGCCTCCAATGCCAACCCCAGCGAGAAGGAGCTGACGAAGATCTCAGATACCTCATTCACACCAACGCAACTCCGGTTCAAGCTCCGTG
>CALSBZ010044969.1:83529-95936 GCA_943591055.1 Gobionotothen gibberifrons | reverse complement strand
CCTGACCTGTTCTGTACCTGCGACTCCCGTCTTGCCATCTCCTGGACCCCCTGCCTGTCCCCGACCAGCCCTTTGCCTTCTATCTGCCGTGTTGTCTGTTACCAGTCTTTTGCATCCAATAAAGCTGGTTACCGACAATTATCCCTGATTTCACGTGTGTTGCACTTTGGTCTTCAGCTCGATTGTGACACTGGTTTGACTTCTCCTAGTTTCCACTTTCTTTTTCTTCATAATTTGCTCCATTACAGTTTTTCTTTTGCGACCGGTAGACGATGTTGAAGCAAACTCTGCCATGGTGAAAGTGTCCACTGTCCACGGCTGCTGCTGGCGATTGAGCAACAACTGCCCGGAAACGGGAAACATGCCCAATGACGGCACGCGCAATGACTGCACGAGTGTGCGTGCACGAGATGGAAGGCTGACAGACAGGTCGGCCAACCAGTTATTTTAGCCGGCCCGGCTAAAATAATTGGTCGTAGTTTTTACAGTATTACGGCTTCCACAGATGACATTTTTTCATGGATTTTTTTTAGAATATTCATTGCTATCAAGATATTAAGAGCATTCCATGGAATATAACAAAAAGTGTATCTCGAGCCGGTTTCTCAAACGTACCTACCCCTCCTTTAACGCTAACGACACAGAAAGAAAGAGATCTACACATCACGGTGGAATTGGCATTACTCCTGAAGTGACTCGTGCACAGTGCTGCCCCTGACAGAGTTGGACCGTTCTTTACATAAAGTGTGAAAGTGTGTTCATTGGATGTCAATAGTAAAGTTGAGGAAAATGATTTCCAGATGTGTTCAGTTAAATACCACCAGTACGTCTTTTTATCTCAATGTCTCAGTTTTGCTCACAGCCTCTTTGCATCACTAAACTGGTGAAATCAGGGAATCAGTCAGGGAGCATTTGACTGGTTTAGATAGAGAACATTGCTTTTAATCTTCAGGAAGTGTATGAACCACTTCCTGTCGAGGACCCTTCATTGTGTACGCTGTTGTGTGTTATCGTGCGTTTGGTGTTTGTGCCTCTTCCTCTGTGCAGAGTCATGAAGCTGCTCCTCCTGCTGGCAGGTAAGCAGCATTGCAGGCTTCACTGTGACAAACAACATGTGTTTTAAATTCATTATGAATGCATTTCAAAGTCAAGTCCTCTGTGCATAGAGTCACTGCGAGTGTGTAATAGCCCCGCACTACTCTACTGTCTTCTTTGTGCAAATAAAAAAAGATAATGTTTGAATGATAGACTTTTAAAACATGTGCTCATCCATGAAATCAATATAAATCTGAACGGGTAGCTCTTATTCAACATTTTGATGGCTTCAGTTAATGGGGGGGTTAGCCTTCAATCACTTGTATTTATGAATGGCACAGAACCCAGATACCCTGTATACATTCACCCTGAAGGAGCACATGTTTTACAGAATAAATAAGTATATCATTATCTACTCATTGCACTGATGAGTGTCACTTCAAGTCAGAGGAGAGACTTCAGGGAACGATGAGTGTTCAGGTTGTTCTTGATGGATGTGTTTCTCCTGGAACTCCTGCAGTTGCTGCCAGCCAGATGGAGCTCTCTGCCAGTGCTACTCTGAATGCTCCTCGTGGAAACATCAACATCAGCGACGTTCCCATCACTTTCTATGGAAAAACATACACATGGTTACACGTGAGTACAATGAACCCCTGCCTGTGTTTCCTGTGATCATCCAGCACACACACTGACTGCTGAGGACTGGTATTATTACACATACTACACATACTACACATAATACACATATTACACGTACTACACATAATACACATATTACACATACTACACTTACTACACGTATTACAGATGTTACACATAACTCACTGTTTAATATGTTATAACTCACTGTTTAATATGTTATAACTCACTATTTAATATGTACTAACTCACAGTCCTCAGAATCACTAGTGTCACTAGTGTGTTTGTCTTGATCTTATTTATATATAGATGTAAGCGGTTTGTTACCTTTCAGCGTGTCAGCCTGTAAATATGGGAGCAAATGAATAATGACATGTTGCTAAAGGCTGAGAATGAACTGAGTATTAGACACAAAGTTTAAAGTGTGGGCTTTTTGTGCCAGCTGTTATTTTGGGTATTATAAAAGTTTCCCCTCATATTATTCAATATCAGACGCATGAGCGACCCTCTGGGGTCTATGGGGTCAGGCACTGATCAGATCAGTTCAATAGAGTGGGGACAGATCATTACTAGAGCCAACAGGAAGTGGCTTGGAGCAGCTGGACGCGTCTCATGGACTTTGATTCCACATGTGTCTCTGTATGAAAGGAGACACAAAGACTTGTTGGACAGTGGCTTGTAGAAAGTTTTTTTCCAAAGTGAGAGAAATGTTTTGATCTCATAATTGATCCTATCTTTTGTCTCGGTAGCTAAAAGCACACCTTGCAGCTCAAACATTTGAGGAGATGAAACGATGCTGTTTTGGACTGAAAGCCTTCATATTGTAGTTCCTTTTTTTTGTTTTTGCAGGTGAAGATGGGCAATAAGGTTGAAGTTTGTTTAAAAAATTACCCATCTGAGGACGACATTGACTGTATGGTGACCAGCGACTGGGTGGCTTCAAACTAACTGGACTACTATATACACAAGAGATCATTTACCCCTAACCCTTCTCTTGTTAACATCAAAACCCAGGGACAGGGTTTAATTTATTTACATTTCCGTAGTGGTGCTACACATGATGTGAGTCCTGATCCGATCCCTGTTACACACTGACTGGTTGTCCAGCTGTTTGTACAAAATGAACATTTCAAAGACATTGTGGCAAAGACAACTTCAAATCAAGTTTATTTGTAAAATGTTGGAAGCATTTCCTAATATTTCTCTCTCTGTTCCTGCTTTCAGCTGCAATGGGGATTCTACAATTATGGTTTACAAGCTGCTTGCCATACAACTCATGCTGCTGGCCGTCCGTTTTCTGCTAGTTTAGTAAGTATGACATGAGGCTGTTAATCCTTCAGCCTCACCGATGTTTAGAGTTACAATTGGTCAGGTCCCGATACCAATGCAATGTTTTCCTGTTTGTTTCTGTGTGCCAGGGAAACTCATATCCTAAATTCTTTATGTTAGAAAGCTGCTGTATTCCAGCCTTCCTTACCCCTCGATTCCACCGGGTCCGTCTGCGGCCGTGTTACGGCCGCGTTACGGCTGCGACGCGGCGTCCGCAAGGATAGCGGCCACTCTAGTCAATGGGTGCTATTCCACCACACGCGCCGCGTAGCGGCTCGCCGCAGGGCTCCTCTAAAATTACCCCTCGATTCCACCGGGTCCGTCTGCGCCGCGTAACGGCTGCGCCGCGGTTTTGGTCCGGCGTCATACCCTACCGGGCGCGTTTCAGAAGCATTTCAGAAGTGGAGCGTCTTGCCTGTCTGCTCGCAGTTTTTGTTGATTTGGGCATATTTCCTGGACAGGCTACTTTGTACAGACAAAGTTAATAATAATAATAATATTCCAGTTAAAAAACGACATGAATCAAAGATATGTTGCTGTATTTTAGTGGTAAAAAAATGCATTCATCATCATAATTATTCTATATATATAATTTACACAGTGCCTGTAAACCGGAGGAGAACGCTGGCATTTCTCCTCCTACTTGAAAGACTACGGAGGGATAGGGGCTGCAAAATTAGTTTGTGTGTGTGTATATATATTTAAATATGCTATATATGCTCTGAACGTTCCACTTCCTGCCTGCCCGACATTACCTTACGGCTGCGCCGCGACAAAAATAGGATTCATCCTAATTTTAGAGGAGCCCTGCGCCGAGCCGCTTCTGGGACGCGTCTGGGACGCGTCTGGGACGTAACGCGGCACATGTGGTGGAATAGCACCCATCGACTAGAGTGACCGCTATCCTTACGGACCCGGTGGAATCTAGGGGTTAGGATGAATCCTATTTTTGCCACACTTATTGTTTTTACTTCTTTATTTTAATTGAATAATGTAGGACTTTTGTTGCCGTCAGTTATGGGGAGAGTAGGGGCTCAGAATACTGACATCTGTATCTGTATCTGTATTAATGGACGTGCCGTTGTGCGATGGCCAGTCAACGCAATAGTTTACAAACTCTTCAACTACAACCCTAATTATATTTAAAAACATTTTAGAAGGCCTCACGAAATACTTTAATGTAAATTAAAATGTAAATGTGAAGGGATGTGTGTAATGTGGTGATTGACATTATTCACCCACGGATCTATGAGTTGGGGTATTGTTCCGCACGGACATTTTAGTTAACCGGACCTCCTGTTGATGTGAAGTACGAAAACATTTAAACAAAATAAAATAATACTTTATTCCGAGTTCGCTTGCTTTTCTCTTAGGAGGTCATCACATAACTGCATTGTAATACACATCTGCCGTAGTTCGCTATTTATAGAGCCCTGATGAGAAGACTTCTAGACAAACAGGAACAACTGCCGCCGAAACTGAATATGTGACGTGGATCATAAATATATCAGCAATTAAACAAAATCTTCAATTTCTCTTCACAATATAAGTCTCCTTGCAGTATCAATACTAATTCTGCTGACTTTTGTATTTGATCCAATCAGTATATTGGTATATTTACACCATGACGGCGCACAGCTGATAGAAAGGGACACCTGGTGGTTAAAGCACGTTATTGAAATGTATTATTTTTATTATTAGATATTAATAGGAGACACAGACAGACAAACTAATAAGGCTTTATTTAAACATTAAAGAATACTTTACGTTAAGGTCTTATTTTGAATAAGAAAAAAGATTTGGGGGTATAAATATTAAGCCTGACAAAGTACCAATATATTGCTTTCCTGCAATGTTAACTACTGTATGTTTAAGCACTTATTTTAACTGATATTACTGATAAGCTGCATGATAGTATAAGAAATGTGCAGAATATGAGAGTTTAATGGTGGAGGTATACACACATTGCAGGTCTCCCCTGGGTGTTCTCCGATAAGGGGCCGGGGGAAACAAAGTTAGTGATTACTGGTTCCATGTTGATTTATTTCAATACAAATTGTTGGGTGGAACTGAAAGGCTCTTACCGTACTTGTTACTTTTCAGCCCGGACATTTCCCCCAAAACACATTTTAGACGCGATCGCAACACAGAACTACCTTTCAAATCCCATCATTTTTAAGACCTTCTAAATCATATTTAAGACCTTTTTAAGGCCTTAAATTCAGATGATCAAATGTAAGACTTTTTAAGACCCCACGGGAACCCTGTTCTCCACCAAGAACTAACAAACGTTCTGTAAGGCGATCACATTTGATAAGAATTTATCTGGTTTGTTAGAAGTCATTATGGAACATGTTGCGCATCGGCAGCATAAATACATCCAAAAACGGCGGATGAGGCTAAATAACCTTACAGACTTTTTCACATATTTAAATTCAAATGTAGTTGGTTTTCTTCTATAACTAGAAGTGCATCAATGGTATTTTTGTGTTTTGCTTTTTTAACAGTGTGTAGCGTTCTGCATTGAGAGTCGGAAACAGGCTTTAAGTTATTAGGCTTTAATAACTCCCCTTATTCACACGTTCACAGGTTATAGATACAGCTTGTGGGTTCAACCCATATATACAGTCTATGGTTCAACCTCACACTGAACTCTACACTCCAACCCACACCCATATATAGCGGTGTCTATGTCACAACTTCCCCGCCCTCCCCCCTCTGCTCCCACAACCACAGGCCCGCACCTCGACCAGCATCACTGTGCAGCTCTGTGATTGGCAGAGAGACGGGGAATGTTTGAGTGGCACCCTCAGCACACTTGCTGCTTTTCTGAAAGAAATGTGAAGGGTTTAGCGCTCAGAAAAAAAGATGAGTTTTTTAAGGCATCCTCATGCCACGGCACACGCCCACTAAGGAGGACCAACCCACTTTAAAAAACATCTGTCTAAAAACTAAAAACTATTCAGAGTTTTAAAATCTGAACAGTTCAGCATTTAGCCACCCTGCTCCTCTCCCAGTAACTGGTCATCTGTGGGATGCTGGTGGTGGTCGCAGCGATCACTCTGGAGAGGCTGCAGTCGCTCAGAGGATGCCTGGGGTCCACCATGAACATGGTGTTTTCAGGAGCGTTGGTGGGAGAAAGGCCATGGTGTTTCAGGCACATGCCCAGGTAGGCGTCCTCGATGAAGATGGGTTTAATGTGAGGGGCGGCTGCCAGGATCTTGGCAGGCAGGTCCAGGGACATGACGTAGGCCATGCCCAGAGGATACGGCGGGTACTCCGGCTCAGCAATCACATATCTCGGCATGTAGAACTTGTTGAACGGGTTTCTCAACACCGGGCTGTGCCACCACACCAAACCTGTCATGTAGTTCTGTTTGGCCGTGCTGGGATCCAGTAACAGTTTAACCAAATTCTGGACGTGCAGCAACATATCGGCGTCAATCTTCATGATGTAGGAAAGCTTGTCGCAGCGCGCAACCAACCACTCCAGTGTCATCATCGTCTTGATGGTCAGATTGTGGTAGCTGTCCTTGAAGTTACTCTGGATCAGGTCCTGGTGCTGCAGGTTTTCCTGTTGGAGCTTCTCCTGCTGCTGCTTGGCATCAGCTCCTGAAGGTAGGCCCAGTATGAAGAGAGTCTCGACCCGCTGACCCAGAACCAGTTTCTCACTTCCCCACGTCCTCCGGATGGTGTCCCGAGCTGCCACGCCCCCGGGGGCCACCGGGACCACCAGGAGCAGGAAAGGAGTCGTGGTTTTACACGTCGGGGTGTCGTCCATGATGAATGTGTAGTTTCCTGGGTACGCCACGTAATACGGCCCGGGATCCTTCCATGCTGGTGCTGCCAGTGATGCTGGTGCTGGTGTGTTCCTACTCTCAAAGACCCAGTCCGGGTCCAGATAGACGAGGAGTATTGTCACTGCTCCCATCATGCAGATGAAGATGTGTGCAAAGTGTCTGCTGCTGCTCTCCATTAAAACTACAAAGAGAAGAGACTCACATTATGACAGATAGCAGCACGTTCCTCTGTTCAGACAGCCACACAGAACACATCATGCTTTGACTCATTTTAGTTCAATATATATATATATATATATATATGGGAGGCGTGTGGCGCAGTGGATAGAGCGTTGGTGTTCGGATCAATGGAGCAAAGGTTCAAACCCCACTGCAGTCAGCATGTCGTTGTGTCCCTGAGACACTTCACCCCAAATTGTTCCTGTGGGGATTGCCCACGGTATTGAGTATGTTAGTCGCTTTGCATAAAAGTGTCTAACAAGTAACATGTAATGTGATATTATGAAGTCAGAATTTAAACGGCACTTCCAAATCTTATTTAGCACATCAAAAGATAACCCTTTAACTCAGAGTAAAAACCTTTGCGTACAGTGAAGTTGAATCGAATGTTGCTCTTTCCATACAGCTATCAATAATGCAAAGCTTCAAGAGTAAACTTGTAATATAAAGCATGATTGTGTTAATAGGGAGATCTGTTGGAACAGTTCTACCCTGTTCACCTGCAGGGTCTCTGGCTGTGATATGGAATATAATCCCTCCCAAAAAACAGTCAGCGTGACGGCTCCATGACTGGATTCATTGAGAGAAACGGCTCTGTCTCTTTCTTTGATTAGGGAGGACACTGCTATAAGTTCAATGCCAGAGGTGTAAAGTAACTAAGTACATGTACTCAAGTACTGAACTTAAGTACACTTTAGATGTACTTTACTTGAGTATTTCCATTGTATGCTACTTCATACTTCTACTCCACTACAGTTCAGAGGTACATGGTGTACTTCTACTCCACTACATGTATTTAATACCTTTAGTTACTTTACAGATCTGGATGAATGATGTGAAATATAACCAAGTGTTGAATCAGACTTTAGTTCCACCTGGAGTACATTCTCAAGCTACCCTGCAGTATACAAAGTCATTCAAACTAGCTGCACCTTTACCAGCTTTGAGAACACTTTAATGATCAATCATTATAAAACATATCATATATATTATTCTGAAATGGACCAATCT
Organism: Gobionotothen gibberifrons; assembly: GCA_943591055.1. Lineage (NCBI taxonomy): Eukaryota > Metazoa > Chordata > Actinopteri > Perciformes > Nototheniidae > Gobionotothen > Gobionotothen gibberifrons. Next base: position 87,903 of record CALSBZ010044969.1, on the reverse strand, counting down.
GCACAATGACTACTTTTACTGTCGATACTTTAAGTAGATTTAGATGAGAATACTTTTCTACTTTTACTTGAGTAACATTTTGAATGTAGGACTTTTACTGTAACATAGTATTCCTACACTCTGGTACTTCTACTTTTACTCAAGTACAAGATCTGAGTACTTCTACTTTTACTCAAGTACAATATCTGAGTACTTCTACTTTCCCTCCTGTTCAATACAGAAGCCATTTATGCCATTTTAAACCATGTATGTACTATATATGTATATACCACCACCACATGTATTTATATACCACCATGTGTATTTATATACCACCACTGTGTGTATTTATATTCCACCATGTGTATTTATATACCACCACCATGTGTATTTATATACCACCATATGTATTCATATACCACCACCATGTGTATTCATATACCACCACCATATTTATATACCACCATGTGTATTCATATACCACCACCATGTGTATTTATATACCACCATATGTATTTAAATACCACCATGTGTATTTATTTAAATACCACAATGTGTACTATTTATATACCACCATATGTATTCATATACCACCATGTGTATTTATATACCACCACGTGTATTTATATATACCACCCTATGTATTAAAATACCACCATATAGGGAGGGGGCAGTGGGTTCTATGCCAGTCAGGTGAGGTATTACTATTTGACTAGTTATTGTAACGAATGACCTTTTTTAAAGTAACCCTTCCTGCTTTTTGGTGTTCTAAGTTGAATATCTTTAGTGACGGTGATGAAATGAACCAATGACTTCACGGGTGAACTGAGGAAGTGAGAGATGTGATCAGGTATCAAGTACGACCTTAAACAGTAAATGTATACACGGTGGTGGGAGAAGTACTCTTATTTACTCTAGACTATACAAATATAATTCAAGTTAAACTATTTCTAAACACTTTTCTTCTACTTATTGGTGTTGTTAGTTAAATATCTTGCCCTACAGTGGTGAAATGAACCAGTGAATGCACGGGTTAGCTGAAGCAGATAGAGGAAGCGCTTCCTGCTTCCTGCTTCAGGCTGAGGGTGCTGCTGCTCCATGCAACCCGTCCGAACAGCTCAAAAACCGCTCCTGTCTCTCCACTTTCTCTCACCTTTAAGCGTGTTTCCTCGTCTCTGTGAGCCTGCTCCGGTTCTCCGGTGGCCGTCCTGCGGAGCTCACATCCGGGTACTCAAGACTCCTCTCCGCGTCACCTCCTGGTTCTTCACCTGCCCCGCCCACTATTGGAGTAGCCTCCGACGCTGCAGCTTCATACTATTGGACGCTGTCATTTGAACGGCGATCAAGTCTGAAGCCACAGAGATCTTCTGTTGTCCTTTATTCTTAGAGGAAGTACAGAAACACGTAACTCTGGATTTGTTTTAATGTTTGAGGTGCAATAAACGACACAGCAGCTTTTTGGCATGTTCAAACTATTATTTGCTGCCTTACTCATGCCGCCCCGTCCGCGTCTATCGTTTTTCCAACCCAGTTTAGATCCCACTTCCGCATTACGCAGGCATCGACGCGGCGTTACGTCACAGCATCATCACTGCCTCACGCGACACACCCGCGAAATCTGAATCTGACAAGCGAAATACCGTCCTTTTAAATGCCGCATAATATACAATATACAATATAATAGTCCTTCTTTGTCAATATGACTGACGACCACACTTATGCAGCGCTGAGGTAATGTTAATTAATCATTTAATATTAATTCCTGATGGATATAAGAGGGATACAATAGCAAACATCTGTATATATAGCCTATATATAATGTGTTTTGAGACCATGTAAAACATGAAATGTTGGGACATTTATAAAAATGTATTCCTTTACATAAAAGTGCTTTCCAGAGGTGTAAGAAGTGATAAGATCTTGTACTTGAGTAAAAGTACAAGTACCAGAGTGTAGAAATACTGAAGTATAAGTACTAAAGTATTAGCATCAGAATATAGCCTGAATAACTATAAGCTGGTTTATATATAAAATAGTATCATTAAATAATGCTGTCAGATAAATGAAGTACACAGTAATAGTCAAGGTTATATTCAATAGTCTGCACTTACACCAGCTGATAAGATATTTAAAACGTCTTTTGTTTGTCCTGAAAACGACATTTGAGGGTACACACAGGCTATTCTGATAAGATATTTAAAACGTATTTTTGTTTGTCCTGAAAACGACATTTGAGGGTACACACAGGATATTTATAGATGATAAAACACCAGTAATACAATCTCAGGACTCTTCGATATGGCTTTGATTATAGGATCGTTTACTTTCAGTCTACAAATCCTTTGGAAAGACAAAAAACAACTATTCAATATCCTGCTTTTCCGCGACCGCTATAACTGCCGAAGATTAAGTCTATGACGCTATCGCGTAGAGCTACGTCGATGCTTGCGTAATGCGGAAGTGGGCGTGGTTACATCTAAACTGGGTTGGAAAAACGATAGACGCGCCCCGTCCACACAGCAGCGTTAAAAATCTTCCAATGGTTCTGAAAAAATGCTCCCCATTGACAATGGGGTGACGTCACTTTGCCTCGCTTCTCGCCGAACTGCATTCTCCAAAAGCGAAGATTTTCAGGATTCAAAAGTTGAGCAATGTTCAACTTTTGAAGCTGAGACACAATAACAATGAAAACTGCTGCATACAGATTATTTTTGCAACCTCGTGTTAAGAATCTTGTTGCAATTGTTTAAAAGTTTGAATGACCGTAATAAACGGACCTTTGTCTTATTGAAAACATTTTTTTGGACCTTTAAGATTTGTATTTGAGTACCCCTGGGCTAGAGCTTGTACTGGCATATGATTCGATTGGCTGTAACCAAACCAAACGGTTTGGTTACAAATTATTCAAAAGATTATTTCCGCGGCACACCTTCATATGATCATTATCGTTATAAAAAAGAGAAGGGAATAAAGGAAAAACAGTTATGAAATACTATATGGCAGTAAAACAAGAACACAGTTTGAAAGGGGAGTGATTTGTAAAATATCCATAAAGAAAAAGAACATCTGATTACAGTTGTGTTTCATATGGATGTTGAGAGATGTATCCATAGATCTCTTAATGTTGCTCTCAAAGTGCACCAGATTGATGCTTTTACTTCAATATTTTAAAAAAATCTTCCCGGGAGCTGATTATCGAGCCTTCATTGTAACAGTCGCGGGTGTACTGTGTGTTTGCGTGTGGGGAGTGTTGCAGTAGAACATTCCACTATAGCGCCCCTGGTGCTCACGCTTTTGTGCGTGCTCTATAGTGCCCGTAATAGTGTTCACTGGAGTCCAGCACCTCAGCACCCCCACTCAAAATACCTTCCCGCGCCTCTGGGCCTCGCCTACTGATTTGAATTTAACCATAATGTGTGCTCTAAAATTATATATTTATTTATAAATGACTTATACAATAAATGGCAAATATATGTAGAAAATAAACGTATTTGAGAAACGTTCATAACGAACGTAACGTGGGAGAAAATAAGTTTCTAAACGTAATTGAGAATGCAGTTTAGTTCTGTGGGAACGTAATTTTTAGGAGACAGGGTTGGTATATTCAACATGTGTCAGTTCACAGCACTGGGATCCTGTGAGTTGAACATAAGTAAAACTGATGAAACTTGGAGACCATTGCAGACTTCACTCTAGATTAAAACAGGAATATGAGAGAGACCTTCTGGTCAAACCTGGTGGAAGAGTAAAAGCCCTCAGAGCTGCTGAAGGTCATTTCAATAGCTTGTTGAGAAGCCTGCAAGTGTCTTGGAGGTTCTGTGGCTTTTCTACGACTCCATCAAACTTTTCTCAGCCTTGGGCTACATCTGTCTTCTGACCTTTACGTCCCGCTCCAGGCATCGGCCCAGTCCCTCTTCACTCATCAGTGTCAGTGAATCTAGTCCCCGATGTCATCATCCCTTACATGACTGATGGAGAGAAACAAGAGGTGCACAATGACCTTGGAACTTCATTCAAGGCTATAAGAAATGTAATTTAGCGCAATAAACCTCGAGGAATTAAGAGAGTATGATTAGTCAATTTACTTTTTACACACACCTGTGACAGAGGTAACATTTTCTTTACAATCTAGGTGTAGTTTGGTGAGGAAATGCACATAAAAAGTAAAGCAAAATCATCTAACCTGCTTTCTAAGTGGTGCACATTTCTCAATCACTTGCATAAACGACACATTAAAGACTTTGGATTATCTTTCTCACGCACATATCCCCAACAGATCTTTTAAACACCATTTCTAAATGACTCTTCACGAGATGATTTCATTGAAACTCCTCTCAATGACTCACTTTAAGTGTTGTACCCTTAAAAAGGGAAATAATGAGTGAGAGAAGTGAA